>LR754633.1:0-31239 GCA_902729485.2 Mus minutoides
TTTTGAACCCATGGCTTTATAAAAGCTTTTTTTCAGTTCTAATTGTTTTCCAGGTTCCTTCCTGTTATTAATGTCCAAATTAATGCCACTACAGTTAGAAAATATGTAATATGACTGAAATTCCTATAAACTGAATAAAACCTTCTTTTTGGCCCTAAATTTGGTCTGCCTTTATAAATAGTACTTATTATGTTTGAAATTATGGTGTGTGTTTTTATTTTGGAGTTAAAGATCTATAATTCTAGATTAATTCAAGTTAGTTGGTAATAGGGAAAGTGTTCACTGATTTCTATCCACCTCTGCCATTATTTATTAGGCCAGAGAAATTAAAATCTCGAACTATATATAATTTATTAATGAAAATAATCCTCTTCATTTGGTTTGGTATATTTCACAGTGTGACTAGTTGATGGAAATGCACTTACCTTTGCCTGGTCCTCTTGATGCCTTTACAGAGGGATTTGTCCCTCCTAGTACTGGGGACTCTAAAGAAAGTATTTTATTCAGCAGTAGAGCTGTTTTCATTTATTTGAAAAAAATGTGGGTTACATATATTATATCCTACTTTTAGTTTGTTTCTTTATTTATACTTACCATTTCTTGGAGGCAACATAGAGTTTTTACAAGGTTGCCTAAATGATCTCAGTATTTAATTATTTAAGTGAGAGGGTCTTGCACTGTGACCAGTCACCTTAGAACTTGTTTATCCTCCTGACTTACTTTCCAAATAATTTAAATAACAGTTTTGTGTTGATGCCTGGTATTAGCAGTACTTTAGCTGATGAAGATATTGTATTTATTTTAATTTACAACACATAGTTTTAAATGTGCATTGATGTCTTTATATTGTGCAATGACTAAGGAAAAAAACAACACATGCAATATTTATGTATTTAACATTTTTATGATGAAATCACATAAAATCTACTCTCAAAAAAATAAAATATATTATTATCAACTCTCTTTAGTAGGTTGAACAATAGAGATTATGATTTTAGTCCTATGAGCTGAAAATGTATCTTTTGATCAACAACTGCTTCATAAAGCAGTACCCAGATTCTAGTAACCATCATCCTTCTTGTCATTTTCTGAGTTCAACATTTGTAAATCCTGATAATCTCCTTTTAGATGTATTTAAAATAATCTTCATTTTTTTTTATTTGGTATACTTAGGCCATGTAGACCTAATGTTATTTGGTAGCATAGGTTTAAAGAAAATATCTTTTTGTTTAATATTTATTACCTTTCAGGCTTCACTTAGTTTTCTTTTTCATGACTTCAAAGACTGGACACACAGCTGCCTGAAAGTAGACTATGTTGAAAATGTAACCTTTTATATCAAAATGCTAAGTGGGAAAGGAAATTTGAGTATGAAGTTTAATGAAATGATCTAGAACAAGTTAACTCATGAGAAGTAATCTGTACTGTTAGCATATTTAAAGAATTGAGATGGAGACTGGGTGCAATCACTTGGAAAGGACAAACATAAAGTTCAAGAAGGAGGCCCAAGTCACTCTATTGTGCCAAGTGAAACCATTTAAATGGATCATGCAAATGCTTAAAAGAAAGAAAGAGGAGTATGATCAAAAATGCATGGCTATATTTTCTTGGATTATTCTTTAGATAGGTGTGTGTCTATTAGACTAGCCACAGAGATTTGAATACTAGTAAGGAACCAGTTAGAATGAAGAGGTCTTGTAAGATTTGGGAACCAGAATATAGTTTTAGGGATGGTACCACAAATCTCTCTGTTTTAATGTTGTAGGTCAATGAGAATATAATTTAAGAAGTAATAAATTATTTACACATATGGAAGAATTTTATCATTTAGGCATGAATATGTTCACTTTATCTGCTAATTAATAAAGTACTGTGCGACAAGTCAACGAATCCTAAACTGATTGATTTTAATGAAAGAACATATAAAAAATTAAAGTCTGTGCATTGACACAAATTCTGGAAATTGAGAGCTCAGCTGTATTTGATAACAGATTACTATTTGCTTATTGATGAAATAGTAAGAAATGTAGAACACAAAGTAACATGCGGAGACCACAGTTGATGCTGGAAAAGTTTCTCAGCTTGATGTAATGATTAATGGCCATTATCAACTACTGCATCAAAGGTATCAAAAATACAGATAAAACACCCTTCTAATTATGACTGTGTTAATATTTCCATACATGAGTTCTGACCCAATGAATGTACCAATCTCTTGTTACTCCATGTTGCACTGGCCTCTTCTTACATTGCCTTTTTCTGCTCCCTGGTTCTCAAGGGAGGTGCTTTGGGTTTTCTCCACTATCATGATTGATACTTCTGAAAAACTTCCCCTCTTCAGGTTGTTTCTGGCAGGTATTTGGTCATATCTACCGCCCCAATAACTAATACACTTGATAATAGTAATGATCTTATGGTTGTATATAAATACCAAAACTGAACAAATTAAGCACACTAAATATATTTTTACCTACTTTGAAAATTTAATGAAAATATAGCAGCTGGTTAAAATTTTTATCAAATTGTGAAATACCATTAAATATATTTTTAAAGCATCAGTAATTTTTTCCTAAATCCATATAGTATTAGTAATTTAATGGTAAATTCCTTTTGTAAAAGGAATTTAAAAGTCCTTTACATCTTATAAGACAAAAATAGCAAAATAATTTTGAATACTAGAAATTGCAATGACCAGAAATAGAAAATAGCCAGGGTTATAAGGTATGGGAACAATGAGAAGACCTCTCATCTTTCAAATAATGTTTTACAGTATGTTCTTATGTGTGATTATCATTGTCCCAGTATATTCGTACCTTAGAAATACGTATATTAATATACTTTCTGTTCCTCATTCTTCTCTTCTTCCAGTTTTGAGCCTTGGCCAAGATCTTTTCTCATTATGTATATGCAACACTGACCTAGTACAATAACATTGTTATGATTGTGAGAATTGATTTTGTAACTACATCATTTATTAAATAGGTAGGTATATGCAGACATTTAAAACAGTTATTCACTTAAAAGCTATAGAGTATTTTCCTTACAAAGAATTATTTTAAGGAGCCAGAGAAAGTACCCAAGGAGCAGAAGGGGTCTGAAACTCTATAGGAGGAACAACAATATGATCTAATCAGTACCCCCAGAGCTCATGTCTCTAGCTACATATGTAGCAAAGGTTGACCTAGTCAGCCATCAATGGGAGGAGAGGCCCTTGGTCTTGCGAAGATTCTATGCCTCAGTATAGGGGAACACCAGGTCCTCCAGGAAGCAGGGAGTGGGTGCTTTGGGGAGCAGGAAGATGGGGGAGGGTATAGGGGATTTTCAGAGAGGAAACTAGGAAAGAGGATTTGAAGAAAATATCTAATAAAAAATAACAAAAAATTATTTTACTTATATTTTGCATGATCGAAGTCGAGTGCACTGTGTGTGAGAGTGTACACAGGCGCGCGCGCACAAACATACACACACACCAAATTTAAAGGACAATTTTCTGGAGTCATTATCTCCTTCAGCTATGGGTCCAAACGTTCACATCCAGTTTGGGAGGCTTGCGGAGCAAGCATTTTACCCACTGAGGCCCTCACCAGTCCTCTCACAGTTCCAACTACTGTTTTCACACACATCATTAGCATCTTCATACACATGAGGACGCTAACCTGCTTGTTTCCTTTCTATTTAACTAAAATTGCTCTCTCTCATCATCAGATGGCCAAATTCTCTTCCCACTCCAATTTTGCTTTAAACTATTTCAACAGATTTCGAGTCTATTTAGAAAACACACACATAAAAAGAAAATGACATCCTCCTAGACAAAAGTTATCCTCAATTTAGCATCCTTTAAGTCATTTTCGCAATAACTTTTACTCTAAAAATTGGCAATAAAAGGGTCCTCAGAAAATTAATATGGACAACAGAAAGGAATAAAGAAAGGTTGCCTCAGGAAAGTCCTTTCTGGCTAACTGTTGCTGATATCAGTTATGATCACTGTTGTAGGGTTAATATTGTGTCAGTAATAACCTCTGTTTTAATTTTTAGGTATGTTTCACATCTGCTTCATGGATGGATGCACCTTATAATATGGTAAACTTCTACTTAATGGCACATTAATACATGTCTGCTTCAATCTCCTCAATGTGCTTCTGAAGAACCACTTTGATTTTTGCCACTAATCTCCAACCCTCCTGTGCCATAACACATTGGCCCTGTGTGCTATTTCTCACAGGTGATTTCTGTTGACATTTCAGTAGAAGTAGATACAAAAATTATCTTTGCTATCATGCATACAGATGAGCACATATTCCTAAAACCCTATAAACAGAAAATGTAAACTGAAATTATTATCAGACATGGGTCACAGATTTAGTTTCTAGCTCAATAAAGAAAGAAAAAAAAATAACAGGAAACTGAAAAGTTTTGATCCTAGAAAATTCACTATCTATTGTTTCTTAAATATGATCTAAAAATCTTTACTCCCTGAGCACAGTTATTACTAATGACTAGGACTCCTCTTCTTTATTTCATGGCCAGAATACTGTTATAAACAGCTCTGTTTGTTTCATGATAAATCTGAGGCTTCAAATTGTCACTTGTTGGGAACCATCTGTGCACAGGGCTGGCAGACTTACTTATTATAGGTTAATATGCTTCTCATGCTAATAACTGTTTCAGCCAATAGAACTATGGAGAGAAGCATCTGATTATGTGATATGCCATTAACAAAATGTTGTTTGAGATCCTAACAAAGGCACCTGCTGTCTAATTCTTGGGATCCGTTAGTTTCCAAGCACATTTCTAGACTCTGTTTTGTGCTAGAGCTGACATTCTCACAGTAGCTCTGTGCCAAAGACCCTGTCTGCCTAAGGATACTTTGGCTATCTGAAAATGCCAATGTATGGTAATGAGATATCATCACAGCAAGTAATAATTAATTATTCAAAAACATATGCCTGCTCGGTAAGACACTTAGTAGAATGAGGTCAATAAAATTAGCAACTAGCGTAAGCACGGCAATTCAGTTAAGCAAACTGTTAATTTCTGAATTAAACTTCACTGAAATTTTTTCTTGTCTCCTTTTATTGTGATGCTTCTGCATGTACTTTGTGACCTTTGTGAAAAAAAAAAAAAAACCTTGCCACGATTTTGCTTTGTATAAAATCTGAATTTCAGTGACTTACTTCAAGTAGGTTTCTTTTCTAAAATTACTTGGGTCGGGGGGATGCTTTCACATAGATTAAAAAAAAATCACTTTAAAAAACATCACAAAATTATGGTTCTTTTAACGCTTACTTGCCTTCTATTCCCCAAAGGATAATTTGAACACAATACACCTAGTTTTTAGTTTTAGGGAAAAAATATTGTAGAATCATTCATTGCCTTTTTTTCCAGGTTTAAGATTACAATTTAGTGCTTAAGTTATGATGATAAGGTAACGTCGTTGGACATTAGGATTACCTTTGTGTCTTGGAGCAAACACAAAATGCAATCTACAGTGAGGGTTTTGGTATTCTCTTTACCCTAATTAAGCTCCTTAGTCACCCAGAGTTGTTGATAACTTTCTCCAAATGCTTGGCTCAGGTCTATTGGGATTCTGGCCTGGGACAGGTTCTACACACCTTCTGGCCTTCTTTGTGTTTTCTCTGAGTTTGAATATTGCTTCCTGGATTCCATTGTGTTTCCTTTCTTTTCTTTTGTTTGTTTAGTTTGGTATTTTGTTTTGTCTTGTTTTCCTTTGTTGGTATACTTACTCTATTGGCTTCTCAAGAAAATGTGCACGAACAGTAAATTTAGTGAAAATGCATACCTGAAAACAGCTTATCCAGTTTATTCTTAGTTAATTGTAATGAAGCTCAAATCTTGGAGAGAAAATTTAAAGAAATAAATCGTTCTATTTAAATGGAGGAGACATTCCATTTTTATTTATCTTTCAGAACCACAAATGAAAATTAAATGAAAATCTGGATGGTTGGGTCTTTATATGAGATATTTTTATTATTTGCTTGGATTTTCCAGGAAGGTTTGGGAATTGTCATAATAGTCCTTTGCTTTGCTTGATATTTTATATGTTATTCATTACTGTGTGTCAACTTTTTCCCATGAACACAGAACCTTTTACCTAACAATTATCTAAAATCTGCAATCATTTCTTAGATTTTTATCACTTCCATATTCTCTGATCACTTTTATATAACTATCATTTTGTTTGGGGGAAGATCCAGTTGTATACCAGAAGTACTTTGTCTAATGGTAAATTTTGGCTCCTGTTTTTCATGTCAATGATTCTAGCTATTAAGGATAGAAAGGTGATCAGAAAGATCTAGAGTGCTGGATAACCATGGTTAACCTGGAACCTCAGAGCACATCCCCCTAAGAGTCCATTTTATTAGACCACTTGGAAGTGGATGACTTCAGGTTTGTCTCTTTGAATACTTAAATTACACAGATTGGCAGTAGCCTGTTTTATACCTGTCATTGGCATAGGCATAAACCTTGTTGTCATCATTCTGGGATCAAATGAGAGGAAGAAAAGGGGTATTTCAACATTAGGGAAAATCTTGCTTGAATGATCAATGCTGTATGGAAAGAAGCTTCAAAGTTACTGTCATTAATTTATAGATACTATGTGACAAAATCAACATTTCCAATTATGAATCCATAAGGTTTGATACTACTTAGCCTACCTTTAAAAAACCTCAGCTGAGGGCTGGTCATGGTGGTCCACTCCTTTGATCCAGGATTCAAGAATTAGAAGCTACTTTGGTCTACATATGGAGTATGAAGACAATGAGGAATACATAGTGAAACCCTGCCTCAGAAAAGAAAAAACAAATAAAAAGAAAAAAATTTAACTGAGAAGAATACCTGGAAAAATGTGTAGTATTAAAAAAGGAATGGACAGCGAAACTAGGAAGAGATAGAGGGAGAAGGGTGTGAGAGAGAGGGGAGAATGAGTTAATTACCAATCTCAGTTCTCCTCAGAGTCTTGACCAGTAGAACAAAATGTCCCAAATTTCAGCTCTTTCACTGATTCTGAAAACCTTCAGCATTTTTATTGGCTTAGCAAAAATACCTTATCATTTCAAGTGGCCAAAAACATAAGAGATATTCATGAACAGCCAATCAATTTGTACAGGATCAAAAATACCCTAACAACAATTCTTTCATGGCTAAAGCCATCCTTCACTGGAAATACGGTAAATGGTATAGTTCTGAAAGCTAGATTCTCAAAGCCATAAGAATAATGTAAATTTAGCTCCAGGGCCATCCCTAAGCCCTTTTAAAGGCCCTGGTCTTTGAATGAGCAGTCAGAGTGCAGACTGGTCTGCTCTGTAAAAGGCAGGAGTCATCTGGCACAAAACCGCAAACCTGAGCAGTGCAGTCAGGAAGCCTGAGAAGTCTCTTTGTTACAGAGAACAAAGAAATGAGCTGCACAGTTTAAAACCACCAGGGCTTCTGAAATAAGTGAAACTATTTTTGTTACTATTTTTGTTACAGGATTTTTTAAAAGAAATTCTATTATATCAAATATATTTACAATCAAAATGGGCTATGCACATGCTACCTCAAGCAAAAGTTACTTATGCTGACAAAAACTAGTTTTAAAAATAGTCTAAGTTGACCTATAACCCTTACTGACTCAATATGACAAACCATATATGTTATACATGCAAGTGTAATGAAGGTGTGCATTCTGGGGTTTTATAACAATAAAAGGCAATTTCCAAGTGTAGGCACATGACACAAGGAAATAAATGTTTATAATGATGGGCAGCCTCTTTCAAGCTCCACTAAGTAACCCCACCAAGACTGAGAAGGAAGGACAGGGAGCGCTGTATGCTTTCCTGTAGCACAGAGAGGAAGGACAGGGAGCACTGTATACTTTCCTGTAGCACAGAGAGGAAGGACAGGGAGCGCTGTATACTTTCCTGTAGCACAGAGAGGAAGGACAGGGAGCGCTGTATACTTTTCTGTAGCACAGAGAGGAAGGACAGGGAGCGCTGTAGCATTTCAGTGATCGTTTTACACTATTGCAAGCTGTGACTTTCATTCACCATATTTTGATTTCAATAACAGATTTTATGAGTTACAAGGACTGAGAGACATTGACTTTTACTCTTTATCACAATCACCATTAACTAGCCATAAGCATCAGCTGCAAAAAGAGTCCTTATCATCTATTCATATTTGCATCTATGCTTTCATGTTAAAAATGACTCCAGGCTCATGAGAACTTACACTACCTTTCTGCAAAAAATTGTTGTAGTGGAACTTAATTGTTCTGGATATGTTATAAAATTACCAATAAAATGTCCATTGAGCATTTTACAAGAAAGCTAAGTCTTGATTGGAAAGTACTACCTGGGATGGAAGATGCAGGGCATATGGTTTTCTTTGCTTGTTTAACCACCCTTCCTTCTTCTGTTGTGTTAAAAGGGGGTGAGGGTATCTGTATTTTGTGTGGTCCTGAAGATGATATTTTTACTTAGGGAAATAGAAACAAGATATAGAGACTCCACCCAGAGTCTTGTACTTTTGTTGTGCCTAAGAACATGTGTGCCTGATATCTAGTCCAGTCCTGAAACTACTTAAAATCATAATATTTTTTTCTCCTGAGGTGTGTTTAAAATAAAAACTAAAATATGGGGTCACCCTACTACAAAGCTTTTGTGAATTTAAAAGCAGTTCAGGTATACTTTATAATTGTGCCAAGTTGTAAACCGGAATGTAAAGTCAAACATCATACAATAGGAATTAAGATTTTAAAATAAATTAATTACCATTTGAGTGTTTTACTAAAAATACATCTATATGGACAAATTAAAATATACTAAATAAAATGATGTGAATGGTTAAGCAACAAATTTAATAATTTGTAAGAAATAAATTTGTTTTTGAAATATTAAATAATAATAAATTGTTTTTGAAAGATTAAATGTAAATTGTGTTCCTAATGTCTTTGTAATTATTAATATTATTCCTCTCCATTAGAAGAAGATGAAAATATGAAATATGAAAGAACAATGTAAAAATTTTAATAAACATAAACTAGACAAAATCAATTTCTGAAATTTATAATAAACACACTGGATCCAGTGAGATGGTACAATGCATAAACAAACTTTCTGCAAAACCTGATAATGAGTTTGATCCCTGAGTCATATATGGTAGAAAGAAAAGTAGACTCCCACACAGTGTCCTCAGAATCTGACAAACATAAATACACAATAAGAAAAAAAACTATAGTAAAAGTTTTAACAATAAAATAAAAGAAACACAAGAATATTAAATACTCATGTGTGTGTATAACTAGAAACACAATCCAAACACATCCTGTTCACAAGAAGTGAGTTTTTAAAACAGAAATGGAAAAATTCTAAAATAATAGGTTAGGTAAAACATAGAAAATAACCAATCCAAAAAGAATTATCAGAATGAAGAGATGGAAAGCAGAATGACTAGGAGAAGCTAGACAAAGGTAAGCGGTAAAGAACGAGAACTGAAAGGTGGAATAGAAGCAAGAAAAATGGCAAATATTAACAGCACAGAATTGACTCACAAATGAGATTTAAATTAAATGTGAATTTTCTGAGTGAAAATTTACTTCCAACATGAATATATGACATTTATCCATTAGTGTTGAAATGAGTAATGGGAAAATTTCCAGAAATGCAGCTAGTCAGATCCAAATTATGGGATATCCAACAAAAGCTTTCCTATCTGTGCATCAAATAGGAAAAGCAATAAATGTATAAAATGTATTAAACTGCATTTATACATTGAAATTTTCCATTCTTATATTTACTGGATTGTTAAATTTTACATACAATGTATTTAGATTATATTTTTTTCTGTCCAAACAACTCTGAGATCCCCTTACCTTCCTGTACAACCAACTTCTCTCTCTCTCTCTCTCTCTCTCTCTCTCTCTCTCTCTCTCTCTCTCAAAATAAAACAAAAAACAAAGAAAAATCAAATCAAAACAAGCAAACAACCCAAGAGATGACGAACACAAATGAAAGACATGGAGTCAATTACTTGTTGGCCAACTACTCCTTACCATGAGGGTGGTCCTGGAGAATAGTTGATGTACTCTGAACATCTATTGTAGAATCTACTTTAGAAAACTGATTTTTTTTTCTCTCTCAGCCTGTAATACATACAAAAAGCTTCTTGGTTGGGGTGGGACTTTGTGCCTGTTTCCCCTTCTCTATGCTAGATATTTTCTGCATTTAACTTAGAGTGATTTTGTGCATGCTCTCACAGTCTCTGAGTTCACCTGTGCATTATCCCAATTTGTGAAAGACACAGCTTCCTTTGAGTCCTCTGACATGTCTGGATCTTAGACTATTTTAACCTCCATGTCTGCACAAACCCCTTAACCTTGAGTGAAAGGGTTTGATAAAGACATCCCTTTCAGGGCTATGGTGTTTCAAAGTTTCTCACATTGTCCAGTTGTCTCTGTTAATTAGAAAGACTCTTCTCTGGTAATGGTATAATGATGTACTGATAGGTATATATGTAGCAGTGTGTCAATGTGAGTCAGTTTATTGACATGCTCCTTATTAGAATAACAGTAGTAGCTTTTCCCTAGGGCTCATGTCATATCTTGTCTCAGGTTCTAGCCTACCTTTTGCAGTATCAGGAATAAGTTCTATGTCATGGGGTAGGTGGTAAATCTAATCAAAAGGAGTTGATTAGTACATAACATTTGTGATGCTATTGAATCAGTATATCTTGCTGGAAGTTTACTATTTGCTATTATAGATCATAAGGTTCATAGGTGTGTATGATATTGATGTTTACTTTTCTCCCTGGTAGTATAGGAAGTACCTTCCAATACTGTGTACATTCGTCAAGTCAGGAGAGGCGAAGCTTTTAGTTGGGAGCCAGCTCATTTTCTCCTTGTTTAATAACTTAAATAAGCAGTATTTTCATAATAGAAACTTAACATCAGGTTGTGGAAGGTAATCAATGTAATGCTTGAGAAATCTATAGTATCCCTTTCAGCCAATGACTCAACAAGATGTAACTTGTTCCTGGTACTGGGATTTTACTTGGTATCATTAGGTGTCTTGTTGAAGTATTAGCTCTCCTATTTATTTGATGACTCAATTTAAATTATTTTCATGTATTTATATATGTTAGGAAACTTCTACAGTAGTAGATTTCCATATGGTTTTTCAAAATGCTTTCAGCATGAGATAGCCCTTCACATATTTCCACCTTCACCCTTCCTTCCCAAATCCCTCCACACTTAATCTTCTATACCACTTCTCTCTTTATCTCTTTATAACACTACACTCTAGTTCCTTTCCTTGGAAGACGCCCTACTCTCTCCTGGTCTCTTACCAGCTACTTAAATTCTGTGGTTATTTAAATTGAAACACATATATCTAAAACTTAAAAGCTAACATCTACATATAAAATAAAAAATGCAATTGTGTGTCTGCCTTTAGAATTCTGGGTTATCTCACTCAGGATTATTGTTTCTAGTTCCATCCAATTACCTGCAAATTTCATTACATTTTTCATAATAGTTGAAAAATAATCCACTGTATAAATGAGCAATGTTCTCAGTTATTCATTCATCAGTTGATGGACATCTAGAGTGTATTCAACTTCTGTGTATTAAAAATAGAATAACAATGGACATGGGTGAGCAAGGGTCTCTGTAGTATCTACAGAGATCTTTAAATATATGCCCAAGAAGTTATATCTGCATCTTGTGGAAGATCTCTTTTCAGTATTTTGAGGAACTTCCACCCTGATTGCCGTGGTCTTTATTCCAGTTTGTACTCTCTCAGCAATGAATAAGTCTTTGCCCTTTCCAGCATCCCCACAAGCATCTGCTGTCAAACATTTTTCTAACCTTAGCAAATATAAAATTTAAAAATCTCAAAAAAAGTTTTAATTTGCATATCCCTAGTGGCCTAGGATGTTGAACATTTTTAAGTATTTCTGAGCCATTTGAGTTTCAGCTTTGAAGAATTCTCTGTTTATTTCTGTACCTCACTTTTTAAAATATGGCTATTTGTTTTCTGGATGTTTTATAGTCCTTTTATAGTCTGGATACTAGTCCTCTATCAGATATATTATTGGTAAAGATCCTACTCTATAGGCTGCCATTTGAGATAATGATGGTGTTCTTCCCTGTGCAGAAGCTTTTAACTGGATGAAGTAACATTGATTAAATAATAAGTTAGTTAATTTTTTTTTTTTTTGGTTTTTCAAGACAGGGTTTCTCTGTGTAGCCCTGGCTGTCCTGGAACTCACTCTGTAGACCAGGCTGGCCTGGAACTCAGAAATCCGCCTGCCTCTGCCTCCCGAGTGCTGGGATTAAAGGCGTGTGCCACCACGCCCGGCAATAAGTTAGTTAATTATCAGGACAAATTTATTAATTTGTGTTGCTAGAAATATGAAAAAGAATGGCAAGTTCCCGTGTTTGACCCTGCTACTCTCTGCCCCAGTGGTCTCACCTACTAGTTCTTCTCTGGTGGAGACTCTCTAAGAGCTCTAAAATCTCTCCACCCAGCTCGCTAAATTCCTACTAGCAGGTTGCTACCATGCCAGCCACATGCTTCAAAACCCCCATGAGCTTCGTGGTGCACATCAGACAAACCCACACTTTGCAGCAGTACCTTTCTCTCTTGAACCCAAATGAGCCGCCCTATGAAGGAAAACACAACACAAACGTAGCTCAGAAACAAAGGTAACTCAATCGCTGGACGCAACAACTAAAATATTAATCTTGTAAGCCTTATTAAATCTAAATCCTCTGATGACAAATCCTGATGGATCTGCCATTGAAACTGGGAGACAATAGTAATTACATCTTGTCCTCGCGCTATCCCTGTCCAAAAGTGCCCACTCTCTCTCCTGCTTCCTCTCTTCCCCTATCCTACCCTGAAGTCCTGCATACTCTCCCAATAATTGGCTACTTTATTCATTAGGGGATGGTTTACAAGAAGTCACTTGAATACAAGACTCATTCCTCATTCTCAACCCCTTTCAGGAGTGAGGAATTAGTATCAAAATACAAGCAACCCCAGGGCTACCCATAAAAAATTTATTAAATGCCTGTGCTATCAGTGTAGTGTTCAGAAAGTACTTTCTTATGCTAGTGAATTCCTTGCTTTCCCTTAGGTTGGATTGAGGCTAGCTGGTCCTATGTTAAGATCATTTATTCATTTAGAGTTTAGTTTCGTGCAGGGTAATAATTATAAATCCATTTGCATTCTTCAGTTTACAAGTCTTTCATATGTTTGGTTAAAGTTATTCCAAAACATTTTTAAGGCTATTATGAAAGACACTATTTCCCTGTTTTCATTCTCAATCTGTTTATTATTTGTATTTAGAAAAAGTCTGTTTTTTGAGTGTTAATGTTGTATTCAGCTATTTTGCTAAAAAGTGTTTATCAGCTGTTGAAGTTTTATGATCGAGTCTTTGTAGCCATGTACATATAAAATCATGTGATCTGCAAATGAAGATACTTTTCAACTTTTCCTTTTCTAATTGCATCCTCATCTCCTTCAGTTGTCTTAATGCTCTAGCTAAGACTTCAAGTACTATATTGAATAGATATGGAGAAAGTGGAAAACTTTGCCTTGTTTCTGATTTGAGTGGAATTGCTTTGAGATTCTCTCCAATTAATTTGATGTTGGTCACAGACTTGCTGTAAATTGCCTGTATTATGTTGAGATGTGTCTCTTATATTATAAAGGGATGTTGTACTTTGTCAAAGGCATTATCTGCATCAAATGAAATCATCATATGATTTATTATCATCTTTTAGCCTGTATTTGTGGCAGATTGTGTTTATTGATTTACATATTATAACAACCCTGTATCTCTGAGATGAACTCAACTCGATCATGGTGAAAGAATCTTATTAATGTATTAATGTGTTCTTAAACTCTGTTTACAAAATATTTTATTCAGAAATTTTCTTTTTATAAGGGATGTTGGTCTATAATTTTACTTTTTTAAATTGGGTACTTGTATAGTTTTTCTATCAGGGTAATTATGGCTTCATAAAAAGAATTTTAAATATTAATCATTCTCTATTTGAAAGAATAATTTTAGGAGTATTGTCATGAAATTATTCTTTGAAAGTCTGGTAGAATTTTGACCTTGAAAGTGTCTTGCCCTGAGATTTTTTA
Organism: Mus minutoides; assembly: GCA_902729485.2. NCBI lineage: Eukaryota > Metazoa > Chordata > Mammalia > Rodentia > Muridae > Mus > Mus minutoides. The sequence continues at coordinate 14,157 of LR754633.1, forward strand.
TTTTGGGGTTGGAAGCTTTTTAGTCACTGTTTATATTTCACTAATAATTCAGGACTGTTTAAATTGTTTGTTTCATATTGATTTAACTTGATAGGTCAAATATATCAAAAAGTTCATCCATTTCTTTTCAATTTTTCAACTTTATGGATTACAGATTTTTAAAGTATGCCTTTATGATTATCTAAATTTCCTTATTTATCTGCTGTGATGTCTCCCTTTTAATATCTAATTCTATTAGTTTAGGTTCTTCCTTTCCATCTTTTGGTAAGTTGGGAAAAGGACTGTCAAATTTCTTGATTTTCTCAAAAACAAAAAAAAAAATGATTTTAACAGTTTTATTCCATTTTATTAATTTAATCCCTGAGCTCAATTAGTTTTCCCTGTCTAGTATTTGTGGATGTTATTAGTTCTTATTTTTATAGAGTTCTCAAGAGTGTTATAAATTTTTGAGTAAATAAAATTTAATTTCTCCAACTTTTGGGAAGTTTTGCTTGTTGTTTTTTTTTACACAGTGCTGCGAACTTGCTCTTAGATCTCTTTTCATTGGGTCCCAGAGATTTTGGTATTTTGCGTTTTCCTTTTTATTGAATCCCTATAAAATTTTTCTTATTTCTTTCTTGATCTCTTTAATGACTCAAGTTTCATTCAGTAGTGGGCTGTTTAGCTTCCAGTGATTTAGATGCTTTCTACTGTTTCTATTGCTGTTGACTTCCAGTTTAAGCAATGGTGGTTACACAAAAAGGGTGCTATTTCTGTTTTCCAATATCTGTTAAGACTTGCATTGTATCATAATACGTGGTAAATCTTGAGATAAGTTCCATGTGCTGCTGAAAAGAAAGTTTTGTTTGGTTTGGTTTGGCTTTTTGTTTGTTTGATTTTGTTTGTTTTGATTTTGTTTGGGTGGAATATTTAATAACAATTTTCCAAAGTTCATTTGATTTATGCTGTTTTTTGACTCAGCATTTATCTGACTACTTTCTTTCTAGATAATCTATCTATTGGTGAAAGCCAAGTATTAAAGTTACCCACTATCACTGTGATAGTGTCAATATGTGATTTTAGCTACAATAATGTTTCTTTGATGAAATAGGTACCTTTATGTTTGATGCTTAAATGTTTAGAATTGGACTATTCTCTTGGTGGATTTTTCTTTCCCTGTCTCTTATGACTAGTTTTGGTTTGATGTCTATTTTGTCAGACATTATAATACCCTTGCTTTCTTCTTTGTTCAGATTGCTTAGAATATGTTTTCTATCATTTTACTGAATGTGATGTCTATCCTTTATAGTAAGGTATGTGTTTTTGGATACAGCATAAAAATGAATACTTTTTCCTGTTCTAAACTGTCTGTATGTGTGTGTGTTTTATTAGAAAATTGAGACACTAATATTCAGACTTATTCCTGAGAACTGAGTGGTATTTAATAATTCCTGTTATTTTGTTGTATTGGTGTGATTTTCCCTCTGTTGATTAAATATTTTGAGACTATTTATTTGTTGTACTTTTTGTATGTAATTAGCCTCTTTGTACTCAAGTTTTATCCTCTGGTATATTCTGTATTGGTGGACTGAGAGACAAAAATTGTTTAAATTTGTTTTGTCATGAGATGTGCTTGTTTATTAATTGTGATTTATGATGTGTTGAGTTTAGAAACCTAGCTATCATCTGTGGTCCTTAAAACTTTCTAGAAGCTTGGTCTTCAAGCTTTCAGAATTTCCACTGAAAGTCAACTATTATGTGAACCCTCTTCCATTGTTAGGGGGATTGCAAACTAGTATAACCTCTTTGAAAATCAGTCTGGAAGATTGTCAGTAAATTGGGCATAGTACTACCTGAGGAACCAGCTATACCACTCCTGGCATATACCCAAAAGATTCTCCAACTGATAAGTGGATAATAGGCAAAAATCGGAATAACGATGATACAAATCACAGCCCACATGAAGCTCAAGGAGAAGGAAGACCAAAGTGTTGATGCTGCAGTCCTTCTTAGAAGTGGGGACAAAATGCTCACAGGAGTTAGAGGGCAGGAGGGACTTGGGAGGAAGAGAGGAGAGGGAGGGGAAAAAGTGGGGAAGGCTCAGGTATGGGAGGAGACTGGGATGATATATACAAAGAGTCAGGAAATTGAACAGAAGTATGTAGCCATGGGGGATGGCAAACTGGAGGTAGCCACCAGAAAATCCCAGATACCAGGAAGGGAAGAGGCTCCCATGACCCAAAGGGGATGAAATTAGCTGAAATACCCAACAAATGGTAGGGAGAACCTGTAGAGACCATATCAGAGGTTATGCAAGATCCCCAGTTGAGGGATGGGGCCACCCACTCATCTCCAAATGTCTAACCCAGAATTGCTCCTGTCTAAAGGAAACATGGGAACAGTGTGTGAAGCAGAAACACAAGGAAAGGCCATCCAGAGGCTTTCCCACCTGGAGATCCATCTTATTTACAGATACCAAACCCAGATACTATTGAGGATTCCAAGAAGTACTTGCTGAGAGGAGCCTAGTACAGCTGTCTCCCGAGAGGCTCTGCCAGAACCTTACCAATACAGATGTGGATGCTCACAGCCGTCCTTTCGACTGAACATGGGGACCAGAATGAAGGAGTTATGGAAAGGACTGAAGGAGCTGAGAAAAGAACATAGAAAGAACAACAATATCAACCAACCAGAACCCCCAGATCTCCCAGGGACTAAACCACCAACCAAAGAGATTACTTATTTGCACCCATGGCTCCAGCTGTATATGTAGTACAGCATGGCCTTATCTAGCATCAATGGGAGCAGAGGCCTTTGGTCCTGTGAATGCTCGATGCCCCAGTGTAGGGAAATGCCAGGGTGGTGGGGTGGGAGTGGGTGGGTCATGACTTTAATATCTGAAAGCATTTTTACTGGGTGGGCCTACCAAAATCTTTGAAGAATACCTTATGTTTTTAAATATTAACACAGAGTTAATGATTTGACAATTTTATACATGTGTATAACTCATCTCAGACTCTCTCTCAACTTTCCCTTATGTCTGTCCCACCCTGTCCTCCCCACTGACTGTCCCTTCCCGAGATTCATGACTTTTGTTTTTGTTGTGTGACCAGTTTCTCTGTGCCTTTCAGATTGGGACTATCTACTGGTGCCTGGTAGGGTCACCAATAGGTAGGAAATAAAGGGATCTGAATCCTCCTTTCTGATAGTTTAGCTGCAGGAAATAGTTGAAAAATATCCAAATCAGTAAAATTATAGCCATCACAGCAGAAAGAAAAAAAAAATTTAAAAATCATAAGGATATATTTCAAAAATCTTATGTTCCAATAAGCTTGAAAACAAAAGGAAATGAATGATTTTCTAAATATATCCCACCTATACAAATTAAACTAAAATATAAACAGTAATTGAAACTGACCTAGAATCAAAATATTGAAGCAGTAAAAAAATATATAAAGAATAAAAACAAATATGGCCAAGATTAATTGACAGCATCTAAATAAGTATAACCAATGTTTCTCAAACTTTTTCCAAAAATAAAAATAAAAGGAATATTTCCAAACTCCTTTTACAAAGACAGTAATAACTTAATAGAAAAAAAAGATAAAGATACAAAATAAAAAGAGGGGGATAACTATATACCATTATTCCTGATGCACATAGAAGCAAAATTCCTCACCAAAATCTTACCAACTGAATAAAGATACACATCAGAAAGATCCCTCAGCATAATCATGATGGCTTTATATCAGATGAGCAGGGATAGTTCAACACATACAAATCAATAAATATATTATGTCATGCAAATAAACTTTAAGGCAAAAATGTCTTAACATCTCAGAAACAACATTTAACGAAAAGCTAACATCCCTTTATGATAAAAGTTCTACAGAGAATAGAATTGGAGGGAATATTCTTCACCACAGTGGAGACTATATATGGCAAAACCATTAATTTTTGTTTGTTTGTTTGTTTTGTTAGATTTTTTAAATTGTCATTTTGTTTATTTACATTTCAAATGTTGTCCTCTTTCCCAATTTCCTCTCTGCAAACCTCCTATCCCATCCTCCCAACCTTTGCCTTTATGAAGATGCTCCCACACAAGTGCATCCACTCTGTCCTCTCCATCCTCACATTCTCCTACACTGGAGCATCAAGCCTTCATAGGATCAAAGACCTCCCCTCTCATTGATGCCAGATAAGGCCATCCTCTGCTACATATGCAGCTAGAGCCATAGGTCCCTCCATGTGTTTACTCTTTGGTTGGTGGTTTAGTCCCTGGGAGCTCGGTGGGGGAGGAGGGTCTCGTTAGTTGATATTGATGTTCTTCCAGTGGGGTTGCAATCTTCTTCGGCTCCTTCAGTCCTACCCCTAACTCTTCCATTGGTGTGCCCATGCTCAGTCCAATGGTTGGCTGCGAGCATCTACATCTGTATTGGTCAGGCACTAGCAGAACCTCTCAGGGGACAGCTATACCAAGCTCCTGTCAGCAAGTGTTTCTTGGCATCAGCAATAGTATGTAGGTTTGGTGTCTGCGGATGAGATGGATCCCTAGGTAGGGCGGTCTCTGAGTGGCCTTTCAGTCTCTGCTCTTCTCTTTGTCCCTGCATTTCCTTGAGACAGGAGGAATTCTAGATTAAAATTTTTGAGATGGGTGCTTGACCCCATCCCCCAACTGGGGTCAGTGCCTATCTTCTGGATATAGTATCTGCAGGTTACCTCTCTCCTTTGTGGAGTATTTTGGCTAATATCATTCCTGTTGGATTCTGGGAACCTTTTGCTAGCATCTGGGACTTTCTACTAGCTATCCCCAGTTCTGATCTCCCACTGCTACATATTTCTGTTTAAAGTCCTTACCCTCAGTACTTCTCCCCACTCTCCTCCCACACCTGATCCTGCTCCTCTTTCCCTCCCCCTCCTCTCTCTCTCCTAGGTCCATCCCTCCCTCTGCCTTCTATGATTATTTTGTTCCCCCTTCTAAGTAAGACTGAAGTGTCCACACTTTGGTCTTCCTTCTTCTTGGTCTGTGAGTTCTATCTGGTGCATTTTGAGCTTTCAGAGTAGATAGAACAATTAGAAGCAAACCCATGAAAAGCAATAAGAACTCAGAGCTGTTGACTATCCCTACCACTATTGAATACAGTGTTCAAAGATGTGACTAAAGAAATGAAAGGGAAATAAAAATGAATACAAATAGGAAAAGAAAAATCCATTTTTCATAAAATATATTGATATAAATGAGACCAGAAAAACTAAAACTGAACAATAGCTTCAACAACATGGAAACATACATAATTAACATATTAACACCAACATCCTCTTCCTATATTAATGACAGTCACAATAAGAAAGAAATTGGGAAACAATCCAATTTCACAGAATAAACCACATTGAGAAGATAACAAACCTCTCCTATAAAAACTCTAAAGCTCTGAAGAAAGAGACAGAGTCTGGCAACAAGGCTCAGTGGGGAAAGGTACTTGCTGCCAAGGCTGAAAACCTGACACCCACATGGTGGAAGAAGAGAACTGAATCTTGTAAGTTGACTTCTGACTTCTATGCATGGGCCCTAGGTCAAGCCAGTACATGCACACATGCACAGGCATGCAGACACACACACACACACAAACACATACACACACACACACATTTGCTGTGTGTATTTAAACAACAAATGAATTTTTAACAAATTGATAAAAACACTAGAGGACTCTTTCTCAATGATTGGTAAAAATAATAATGCAAAAATGGTCATCCTACCCAAAGCAAGCTATAGTTTCAACACAATCCTAACCAAAATCTCAATCCCATTCTCTAGAGAAATAAAAAAATCAATCTTAAAATTTATAAAGAAACACAAGAGACCATGGATAGTGAAAGAAACCATGATAAAAAGCAGCAGTGTTAAAAGAATTAGTACATCTAATCTCAAGCCATGTTATATATCTAGAGACATAAAAACAACATGGTACTAACACATAAAAACATATATTAATGAACTAGAATAGAAAACATAAACGTATGTGATCATAGTCATGTGACTTTTGAAAAAAAGATGTCAAGAGTATACACTGGAATAAAAAGACAACACCTTCAAAAAGTGGTTTTGGAAGGATTACATACTGTTTATATAAGAAGGAAATTTGACCCTGTCTCTTTCCCCACAAAACAGCTCCAAATGAATCAAAGGCCACAATGAGAAAGTACTGGGTTATATGCTGCACTGTGCAGACAGTGGTATAAACCTTTAAACAAGGCTGTAGTTGCTCAATCAATAAATCCAGAAATTGATGAATGGGGCTACATGAAGCTAAGAAGAAGCACCTACTCTCCTTCTAGAGAAGAAACAATATAAAGAATGGAAGAAAATGGCAACTGTGTATCTGATGGAGGATTAATAGATAAAATACACAATGAGCCGCCCGCCCCCCCCAAAAAAATCAAGAAAATAAACAACAAAATAAAAATTTGGGCAACACATTTGAACAAACAATTCTCAGAAGAAAATATATAAGTGGATGGTAAATACTTTTTTAAAGTATGTACAGAATTATCACTCTGCAGAGAAAAACATTTGTATTTACAAATTTTTAGATATCATGTGGTTGTTTTGCCCAGGCCAACTTGGAGCTTACCATTTTTCTGCCACAGCTTATCAAGTAAGTGGACTAGTAGGAGTGTGCCACCATACAGTGCTAATATAAAGTATATTTTACATTCTTATATACTCTTATAACTTTAATAATTATATAAAAAATTTGACTTTTTGTATATGTGAAAATCATATAATCTTAAATAATGATGCACATATCTATAATTATAATAACTATAATTTTCTCTCCTTAATAGACCTTTTAAATTCATTGTAAAGATGTATTGTTAGTGGAATTACTTATGTATGTATATTTATAAACATATTAATTACATCATATTCTCCCTTTCCTTTTTTCCCTCCAACCCTTTCCATGTCCCCTTGCCCTTGCTCCCTCTTAAATCACATGGCTTCTTTATTTTTAGTTATTACTGGTACATATATAAATGTGTGTATATGTGTTTGTGCACATACATACCTATGCATGTAACAACTTATATATGCAATATTAAATATATAAATGGGTATATAAACCCCATAAATACGTAAGAACAACATTTGAGTTAACTCTGATGCTATTCCAAAATCATCTTTATCTAGGCAGTTTTAAATTAGTATAGACTATGTGTGCACCATACAATGTTATTAGAAAGTTCATATACCCTGTTTAAATATAAATGCTCATTTTTAAAAAAAACATTTTATTGATCCTTAGTGAGTTGTTTATCATGCAACCCATTCTCACACATCTTCCCAACCCCTCCTATGTGCCATTCACCTTTCTAACTCCCCCCCAATAAAACAAACACAAACAGACAACAACAGAAACAAAGCATAGAAAACATATCATCATGGAAGCTCTAGCCTGTCACAGTGTATCCCACAGTCTATCCATAGTCCAACCATCTTCATCTTGCAAATGTTCATTGCAATGAGTCATTGGTCTGGTTTGAGAACTCTGGCGTCTGGGACTCCATGCATATTGACTGGATCTTCACTGGAACTCCTCCAGATGATCTTGTTTTCACCCTGTGACATGTAGATCCTGCAGCTTTGGAGCAGAGCAGCAGCACTGGCCCTGTCCCACATCCCAACAGTTCACATCGGATGTAGATTTGGGTGTGGGCCAATTTAGAATCCTGGTTCTGGATCTGTGTGGTACTGAGCTGGTCAGGCCACAAGCTGTCCCTTATTGGCCCCACTAGGGAGAGTTCTTAACACTGTTTCAGCTAGTCCACCCAAGTGCCACCATTGGCAGGTGGCAGACTCAGCAATCCTGCTCTCATGTCCTCAGGCTGAGAAGACCCACACATCCAAAGCCAGCTCTCCTGTGCTGCTCAGTCAAGGTGCAGGCCCTTCTCTCCCAAGTGCTACAGCCAACAAGGAACCAGGACAGCTTCCATGACCTCCCAGGGCCAATGTTCCTGGCTGCTGCAAGAGACAAGAGGAGTAGGGGAGGGTATCGCCCCAGGACCCACTCAGCTTCATGCCAGACAAGTGGTGGCCAGCTCTCCAGCACCGTCAGGGCGTAGCTTACCTGTGACCTTCCATTAAAAACAGTTCTACTCTGCTGTCCAGATAAGGTACAGGGCCTACATTCCTGTATGCTGCAGCTGGTCAGTGGCAAGGAGGACAGCTCTCTGGCTAGCCCAGGAGTCATGAGAGCAAGTGAACTAGCCCTGCCCTTCACTGCCATCAGGCCTCTGTCTTCCTCCTCCTGAGTGGCATTGCTTGGATTTGATTTGATTTGATTTGACTTGATTTGATTTGACGATTTGATTTTTATGAGTCCTAGGCATAAGACAGCTTTGGCCACCAAACCGGACATCAAGCTAGGATGAACAAGGGCTGCTGTCTGTCTGCTCTGCCCATTAGGGATATGAAAACAACATCCCAACACACCCTTCCCTTTGACTATTGCCAGGGGGTCACAAGCTTCCTTTTTAAAGACTAAAAAAACTCCACAAGATATTCTGCTTTTCATAAGCAGTTCTATTCCTTCTTAACCGAGTTAATAAACTTTGGCATAAAACTCATAAACACTTAAAAGAAAGCTATCAAAAAGTCGAGTGTTCAGTGTGTTTTATTAAAGTCATGAGTAAAGGAAAACAATTGTAGCAACATATGTTACACCTTAGCTAACTGGAATATAGTCATTTTCTAGAGTGGCAAAAGCACTTTCTTATATGCCAGCCAACATGGAGGTGTTCCCTCATTTCAGAAGTAGCCTTTCACAGAGTGTGACTGGCAACCTCATGTAGAAGAATACTGATGATTTTCCAGCTAACTCAAACATTCCTTTAAGAATCATTTAGGAAGAGAGGCATTAGAAACAATATGGAGTCAGTAATGAAAGAAGGAAGGATGAGAAGAAGGAGGGAGGGAGGGAGGAAGAGAGAGAGAGAGAGAGAGAGAATATGGAAGAAAGGGATAGAGGGAGGAGGGAGGAGGGACAGTAGAAGGGTGAGTAGGAGGGAGGAAGAGAGGCAAATGGAAACATGCTAACGCAGATGTGGATCTGTGCCCTCTGTCATCTGTTTACTGACTATGCCACCATATGTTAGCCACTCTACTTAAGATGTTTGGGACACAGAATTCATTAGCAAGACCGTTGACAGGATAATTGTGAGAAATGGAAGTCAGTGGAATACTGAGATCTCCTTCCCATTAATCCTTTAAAATGTCCAGCTGCTACAAGGTAAAGTCAGCATGATTAAGGTTTTCATTCTTCTTATGGGATGTAGCATAAGAAAAGAAAAGAAAAGAAAAAAAAAAACAAGTTCATATGAAAAGCATGTTCATTCTAAATAGCCTAAATTTGAATAGGTGGTGACTGAACTTTAAATTAAGCAGAAAATATATACGTAAAGATGTAAACAATTGTATCATTCATCTACATAATGGCTTGGCTCCCCTGTGCAGTAGTAATTATAATCTGGGGACAGAAGTTAAACCTTTCTGAACACTAAAACTTAGAGTTGATGGCATGGAGTCCCCGAGGGGTCATTTCCATCTCTGCTTGTGCAGGACAGGGGCAGTAATACTCATCCTCCACATGGGTATGTTGGTGGTTTCCACAAGCTGAGTTTTTACTAGGATTATAGCATAATGATCTTATACATCATGAAGAAAACTTGAAATTCTCCATCTTGCAAATCTGGGAAGTAAATGCTTTGTGCATCTTTGTGATTATCAGTCTATTTTCATAATGCTGTAGCTGCTTTCAAGCCTTTTTTGAAAAAAAAAAAAAAAAAACAAAAAACAAAAAAAAAGTATATTCCAAAAGACAATAGCATCTCTAACAATGAAAGGAGGTGAAAACAATGTACTCTGGGAGAGAAAACCCTTCTGCATTTAGATTCTTCAATCTCTAAAGGAGGCCGTTCGTATAAATTCCGTAAAGACAGTAATATGTGAATCTGATAGTACCCTGACCCTATCCACCTCAGACAGCAACTCTAACATCTCAAATAGTAAAACCTAGACCAAAAGTAACCTCTCCAGCTGCCAAACAGATAGATAGCCTATGTCTGAACTCAATTTACAAAACAGGAACATCACTGTGTGTTAGCCACTTTAATAGATTCAAGTTTATTTTCAGTATAGACATCCACCTGCAGCAGAGAGTAAAGCAATTCAAGACGAAGGGGGGAAAAGTGCTGACAGGCCAATAAGACAAAGAGAAGGTGTCAATTAACCCACAGTGACAGACTCTTGAAAAAAAAAAGAAAAGAAGAGTAGAGAATCTATTTATTCATCTTCAAATATCATTTCTCTGGGACTTTTTCTCTTCCTTCAAAAATTTCTAGATGTGGTAGACATATTCGCACACGGCATGTGGTAGAAAGCTGTCAGGAGTTTTGACATCATCACCCCAAGGTCTAATCCTATTATACTAGATGAAAAAGTACAAGGATGCACACATGACCAGACCTTAAGAAATACATGAAGTATTTTAGGTGAGTGGCCCCTAAGTGTTGCTAGAACACTAACAGGCAGAAATCTATGAATCCAGATATGGCAGTAAACAGGATTGCTTCCAGTTTATGAGCTGTTAAGCCTGTTTTGTAAGGCAGTTCATGGTGACTGACAGTTAAAACATTGGGTCACTCACTAGTTTCTGTGTTATGTGCCAAGTGGCACAGGGCTATGAAAAATGATGGAATAAGGAGGGAAATGTTACAACAAATGGTCTTCTTGTGCAGCCGCCTATAGGAGAGATGCACAAAAGGTGGGGAAAGAGTTCAAAGCTATAAACATCCCCAAAACAGAAGTCTGAGACTGTAGCTAGCAAAGTAAACAGCCATATATAAGAGTTTTCACTGACAACCAAACATTGCCAGTACTATAGTGTGACCTACGATCGTGCATGTGGAGGAAGTGAAGAAACACTAAAGACACCTTTATTCAAATGGACTCACACTCACAATTGTGACAGTCTAAACCAGTCAACTGAATATTTGTGAAAATCCATTCCATGTGTTGATAGGTTTGCATAAACTATATACTTTTATGACCTCAAATGTCTATGTTAAGAGAATGACACAATGCATTCAGAACTTCCCAGTCCAAACTGTTGACTGAGCATAGGACACAACCTCTAGTTGGTCACACTTAAGATGACTAAAAATATTTGACAAAATGGAAATTGATTCATTTATGGGAAATACATTTCCAAATACCAGAATCAGAAAGAAGACTCACAGAGATAAGAACTCAATTTGAATGGCCTCGGGTCTAGGCAGAGGTATAGAGTGCAGGTTTCCAATGCAAATGCTGAAAAATCAAGAAGCAACAGTCCTGACAAGTAAGGAAGCAGACCTGGAGAGCTATATCTGTCTGAAAAGCAGGGCAAGTTGTATTATCTTTGCCTATGGGGAGGAAAAGCCCTCCTGCAGAAACCAAAGGATCTATGTAGAAAGCACTGAATATGAACTTATGGTCTGCACTCAATACAAATCAAAGAAAAAACATCAACCTGAAGGTGCCAAAAAGGAGTGATAAGTGAACCACAACCAGGAAAGCATTTCTGTTTTGGGATAGTGACTTTTCATTTATAGTGACTCCCCAAAATGTATATATGAACTAAAGGCTTCTTAAAGACCACTGGGGATAAAAACTGATATAATATTGAAATGATGGAAATATTCACCTATGTAATTGGATAGAAAGTGGAAATAGACTCACATTAGTGTTAATTGATATATACAACTCAAAAACAATGGGAAGATTTAATTTATCTGCAAATGGCACTGAAATGAGTGGATGATTATAAATCTCATGAAAATCCTCATCTTGTTCATCCTTTCATTCAGTAGAAAACTGACGTTTCTTAAACACAAGAATGAGTAGTCTTGGGTTGAGTGGTGAATTTTCTAATATCAAACAATGAAAATAAAAAACAAGTTAAACAAAATGAAAATATATAGAATAATTCTATATAGACTTAGGAAATCACTCAATGACATAGCACTCATCTAGCTTGTATAGGCTTCAAGTGTAGTGTACAGCACTGCATAAATGGGGAAAGCATGAAATTAAACTCCAGTGAGAGAGAAAAAAGTACTGACTTTGCCTAGACATGTGTGGTAGACTCATAGAAATGATTATAGCCAAGAAGTGCAGACCATACTGAACAAACAAGTAGACAAAAGAAACTGCAAGATAACCTTAAAGTTTTATTTAACAGATAGACTTGAGTGGGCAGACCCTCTAGAATGTACCAGAGTCCTAAAAGATGAGAGACTCCCAGGACTCAAAGGGAGGGACTTTAGATAAAATGCCCTACAATGGGGAGAGGAAACTTGTAGAGTCCACCTCCAGTAGAAAGAGCATTAAGTGGAGGAATGGCGTTGCCATCCCACAGTCAAAAACTCTGACACAGAATTGTTTCTGTCTAAAAGAACTGCAGGGACAAAAATGGAGAAGAGACTGAGGCAAAGGAGGTCCAGTGATGGGCCCAAATTGGGATCTATCTCAAGGGGAGGTGTCAAGGCCTGACACTATTAGTGATGCTATGGTGTATTTGCAGACAGGAGCCTAGCATGGCTGCCCTCTGAGAGGCCCAACAAACAGTTGACTGAGACAGATTCAGATACTTACACCCAACCAATGGACAGAAGCTGGGGACCTCTGCGGTTGAATTAGGGAAAGGCTGCAAGAAGTTGTGGAGGAGGGCAACCCATAAGAAGACCAGTTGTCTCAACTAACCTGGACCCTGAGATCTCTCAGATACTGAGCCACCAATCCGGCAGCATACACCAGCTGATATGAGGCCCCTGACACATATACAGCCTGGTCTGGCCTCAGTGAGAGAAGATGCACCTAAACATGGAGAGACTTGAGACCCAAGTGAGTGAGGAGCCCTGACATGGGAGGGTGGGCAGGAAACATCCCCTTGGAAATGGAGGAAGAAGAATGGGATGAGGAACAGTCACAGGGAAGACCAGGAGGAGGATAACAACTAGACAGTAAAACGACTAAAGACAATTTTGAAAAGCACACTAAATGAAAATGTGCCCCACTATACACACACAAAAAGACTTAATTGCAAATATGTCAAAAGAGCTAAGGGCTACATGTCTGAGTAAGCAAATTAAGTATGAGGACAGCTCAGTCAATAGAGAATACTAATGAAGGATAGAAGTTCCTTTGAAAGGAAAAGAAATGGAAATTTTAGAAGTATAAGCAGTCTCGTTGAAATGAAGAATTACATAGGGATACACAAAAGATAAATTAGCTTAAGAATATATCAATAAATATCATGGAATTTGGAGAAAAGAGAAAAAATACATAGAAATTGAAGCTAGGAATAATTAGCTGTGTTGTTGGCAGAAGTTGATAAACTGTTTGCCCTGTTAGCACAAAGAAATGTGGTGTGAATGTACAATGGAAGTTCAGCTGGAAACAAATTAAACCCCAAAATTTAAAGGTAAATGGATGGATTATTCATGGTAATGGGTGGTAAATGGATGAGATAACCCAGAACCATTAAGACAAAATTTTTCCTTTTATTGAAAATAGATTTTTTCCTCACATAATATAGTTTTCCCTCCCTATATTTCTCCCAATTCATCCCTCATTATTTGTGCCCACTACCATCTGGATCCACCACCTTTCTGTCTCTCATTAAAAAAACAAACACACTTCAAAAATTATTATTATCTAAGGGATAATAATAAAGTATAACAAAATAAAATATAGTAAGATAATAAAAAATAATCTATCCCATCAGAGTTGCACAAGACAAACAAAGAGAAGAGAAGGAAACAAATATTGCATGTTCTCTTTCCAAATATTTAGACTTGAGTGTAGAAAATGTGGAATACATGAAGAGATCTGGAAAGAAAAGTAACCATGGGTGCGAACTCTGAAAAAAATTGTAGGACATTGGTGCCATGATTGACAAAGAGGAAACCAAGGAGCCAGTAGGGAGGACGAAACTGGGAAGGAGGAGGAAGACAGACAGAGGGAGAAGGACAGAGGAAACATAAGTAAAATGTGTGTGTGTGTGTGTGTGTGTGTGTGTCGGGGGGTGGCTATTAGTAAGAGTGAAGCTATACCACTTGGAGAAATAATGTTGTTTTTTTTTTTCCCAGAGAGCTATAGACTAACAACAACAACAACAACAACAACAACAAAATGCTGATCACAGAATGGAGAATAGGGCAGGATGTCTGCCAACAAGAGGAAGGAGAGAGAGAGAGAGATTTAGATCAGTGAGGGAGAGGGAGGATTTGGAGCCATGAAGGGATCCAGAGTGATATCAGGGAAATACATCTGAAGCCCAAAAAGACGGTTCAGTAATAATATGCAAGTGTCATGGAATGGAGCTGGAGGTAGCCAGATTATCATAGAAGGCTAAGGTAGATCATTTAACTGCTCAGCTATTGAGGTACAGCTTTAAATAAAGATTAATTTATCTGTGTGATTATTGGAGACTAACATAAAGTAAATAAATACACCCAGCAGATTAATTCACTGTTTACATTTATATTAAGAATAATTGTTTTATGCTACACAATTTTAAATCTTATTAAGCACAAAGACCAGCACAGCAAAATATTCCAAAGAGAGCTGTTGTAAGCCAGTAAGCCTGTTGTAAGGCTGTTCTTGAACTCCCAGAGTTCTGCCACTGGAGTACTGGGATTAAAGGCATGTTTTAGAGACAGTTGGTAACATTTAATTAATACATAATTATGCCACATAATATAAGGTAGCTAAACAAATAAAATGGAGCAAAAGAGCTTAAATTTTAAGGAGGAGTGTATTTCAGAATTAAAGGGGAAGAATTATTTTGGCTAAAATACACATTTAAAAAATATTTTTAGCAAGTGATAATTCTTTAGAAACTTAATTCAAAGGGACTTCCGTTAGGAAAACAGGAGAAACAAAATTCTCCCTAAGATTAAATTCATTTTCACTTTATCTCATACACTTGATGAGAATCACTGCATGTTCTAACAGTGTTTTTAAGTAATTTTTTGAGTTAGACACCTTTGCATATATATTTTTATTTTACAGATTTTTCTGCCTTATGACTGAGGTCAATAAAATTACAAACATTTCTATCTTCTTGTGATATTCCTCTCATTTTTATCTAAAAGTCAGGTAAATCCTGAAGTTTTTAAAGAGGGAACCCAGCATTTTCTTTAGGGTGCCTGTGGCATGCTCTGGGTTTGTAACAACCTCATTCACCTCACTGTGATTCCTGGTTTATTTGTGGCTGTTGGCAATGATCTAGGATCATACATTGGTCACTTCCCTGTCCCAGTGGCCAACTTGCTGCCAGCCTTGCATTTAGTGTGCAAGGTCCATGGGTCTGATTGCTCTCAGTCCATCTGTTCATCCATGGTAGTTACTCTGTTTTCTTCAGTCCCATCTCCTTAGCTCTTTCTGTCCCAGGAAAGAGTTATACGTTACAGAGACACTTTTTCAAAGAAGCATAAAAAAGTAGATTTATGGCTCAAACTGTCTCCTTGTTTACCTTCACCCTTTGGGCCAGTTTATATTTCACATGGTCCAGAATAACAAACCAAACTCATGCCCCAATTCCAAGCAATATTAATGGACTACATACCTGGGAACTCCCCAAAACATTTATGTCATTACATATTTAGATTTATATTAAAAGGAAAAGATGAGTATTTCTAAACCCAAAAACCACACAAAACCATTTCACCTTGGAATATCCCTACTGTTAGTGAGGTAAGGTTTTTTATTTGATTGAGTTACCTGGAATTGAGCCACATCCATTTGCGATTTCAAATGCATAGCCAAGATTGGGGCTTACTATCCCTGCACGTTTCTAGAGGGGTGCTTCCAGGTTCCTGTGACAGAAGTTGCTGAGATGGCAGAAACCACAGGCGTTTCTGCAAAGTCATCAGGCACAAGCCAGGGGAGTGTGATCTCCATGAGACATCGGGAGACACGGCTTGAGCAGTCAGTGTACACTTTCATATAGGCAGGAGCATGAACTGTTGTAAAACTTTGTCAGGCAAGTACTCTTGGGTCTCACAGCATTGTGTCGATCGCAGCAAGATTCAGAATCAGCAACAATGTGAGGAAAAAGAGAACTGCCCACCCCTCCCGTTATTTGGGCTCTGGTGTCAAAACCTGAATGGTCCTTTAGGATTAGGACAGCAATTTCAGTGGCATATGTCTAAGCTAATTCTGATCTTTCAAATACCACTTAAAGTTATGGGGTAATATCTGTAGAATTCTAACCTCTCAAGGACGCATGCATAGGGAAGCAGATGGCTGGCAACTGACTGTTTAATCCCAAATCAAATATCAGAATCAGCACTTCAGGATGACTGCTTATATAGACACTTTTGTCAAATAATGTGGCCAAGAGCTACACTTCCAACACAGTAAGCTCTATAAGGAGTTTGCAGTGTGATGATTGATCAATGGAAAATTCTGTTAAGCTGACATTGCAAATAATTATTGCTGAGAGCATAGTCGCACTCATCCCTGACTAGCATGCATCTACAAGATGATATCATGGGGGCTTTAAGCTTTTGGAATCCAAAGTCTTAATGTTTATTTACCTCCCTTAGAATCGATGGCAGGAAGTTTCATGGTAAACCTTGAAGATGGAGAATATCTTGATTTAGAATAATTGAGGGAGGGTTCCGTGAAGATAGCATTGAAGATGTTTCCATATTAATTGCTACTGGAAAGATCATGTGATCTAGTTGTTCCTCATAGGTGAGCCTTTTGTATGGTGGTTGTGATTAGCTGGAAACTGCTTTATTTTCCAAGGCAAATCTCTGGAAAAGAAATGAGGAGGTATGACACCATAGAATAATTTTGGCCATATACCCAGAAGATGCTCCAACATATAATAAGGACACATGCTCTACTATGTTCATAGCAGCCTTATTTATAATAGCCAGAAGCTGGAAAGAACCCAAATGCCCTTCAACAGGGTAGTAGATACAAAAAATGTGGTACATTTACACAATGGAGTACTATGCAGCTATTAAAAACAATGAATTTAACCGGGCA
>LR754633.1:31339-42192 GCA_902729485.2 Mus minutoides
AAAAAAAAAAAAAAAAAAAAAAAAAAAAAAAAAAAAAAAAAAAAAAAAAAAAAAAAAACAATGAATTTATGAAATTCTAAGACAAATGGAT
This sequence comes from Mus minutoides, assembly GCA_902729485.2. Classification (NCBI taxonomy): domain Eukaryota; kingdom Metazoa; phylum Chordata; class Mammalia; order Rodentia; family Muridae; genus Mus; species Mus minutoides. The sequence continues at coordinate 31,431 of LR754633.1, forward strand.
GGATCTCGAGGATATCATCCTGAGTGAGGTAACCCAATCACAAAAGAATACACATTGTATGTACTTACTGATAAGCCCAGAGGCTCAGAATACCCAAGATACAATTCACAAAACACATGAGACTCAAGGCCAACGTGTGTATGCTTTGGTCCTTCTAAGAAGGGGGAACAAAATATCCATAGAAGGAGTTACAGAGACAAAGTGTGGAGCAGAGACTGAAGGAATGACCATCCAGAGACTGCCCCACCTGGGGATCCATCCCATAAACAACCACCAAAATCAGATACTATTTTGGATGCCAACAAGAGCTTGCTGACAGGAGCCTGATATAGCTCTCTCCTGAGAGGCTCTGCCAGTTCCTGACAAATACAGAAGTGGATGCTCATAGTCATCCATTGGACGGAGCATAGAGTCTCAAATGAAGGAGGTAGAAAAAGTATACAAGAAGCTGAAGGGGTTTGCAGCCCCATAGGAGGAACAACGATATGAACTAACCAGTATCCTCAGAGCTCCCAGGAACTAAATCACCAACCAAAGAAAACACATGGTGGGGACTCATGGCTCCAGCTGCATATGTAGCAGAGGATGGCCTAGTTGGTCATCAATGGGAAGAGAGGCCCTTGGTCCTATGAAGGTTATATGCCCCAGTATAGGGGACTGTCAGGGCCAGGAGGAGGGAGTGGGTGAGCAGAGGAAGGGGGAAGGGATAAGGAATTTTTGGAGGGGAAACTAGGAAAGGGGGTAACATTTGAAATGCAAATTAAGAAAATATCTAATAAAACAGATTAAAAAAAGAATAATTTTCCCCAAAATGTGTTCATCATCATATCCAGAAAGAGAAAAAGAAAAAGAAAAAGAAAAAGAAAAAGAAAAAGAAAAAGAAAAAGAAAAAGAAAAAGAAAAAAAGGTGATTTCATGGGTCAAAGAAGCTTCAGAAAAAAGCATGTTCAGAGGGCTGAAGAAGATCAATGTTCCCACTGGGCTGGTAAAACTTGAAGAAGCTGATGTGAATCTGACTCTCTAAGAGGGCTGCATATGCACAGGATGGTTTTACTTTCCAAAGATTGCCTGAGCACAGAAATGTCTGCACATGTATGAAATGTGTTATTATACTAAGGTACGGTGAATGTACTCTTCTGAAATATTAGTGATCATTTGTACCCTTAACACAGAGGTTTCTGTTTCTTCTGTATGTTCATTTTTAAGTTAAAGTCTTTTCCACCCCTGTCAGGCTGAGACCTACTCCAAGACATGTGCGCTTTACAGAAGTTTAGTAGTTGAGATGGAAGAAGAAAGATACAGAGGCAAGAATGTGGAAGATTGCGATAGTTGAAGCAGAAATAAAAGAAAGTAGATTGAGGTCTTGGTGGTAGGAACCAAAAAAGAAGAAACTAGCTTTTCAAACATTATAAAAGAAAGAAATGGCAGGACACAGAAAGGTCCTAGATACAAGGTAGAAAGAGAGATAATCAAAGATGGACTCAAGGTTGTAACCCAGGGTGATAGGAGACTTGTCATGCTGCTAGCAATAATGGAGAATAGAAGAGAAAAAAATGATAAGCCTGGGCTATTACTATGGTATTTTTAACTGTAGAGACATAGTGTGTTAGACTTTTATATGTGAAGCAAAATTCAAACTCCAGTAAGACTCTATACAACGTACAATTACTAAGGGTTCCTCACTCAAGCGTCCACAATCTCTCTCAAAGAGGTTTTTAATTTTAGTGGGTGTGTGTATGGCTAATTGTTTTAATAACGTTACACAATAACATGGTTCTTTTTGCCTTCAGTAACATCCGTTAACACTTAATTTTCAAAGAAACATAAAAATAGATATACAAACAATCCTTACTAAATGCACACATGCTTATAATTGTATATAGGTAAATATATGGTTTTGATATAAAAAAATGTATACGTGACCCACAGATGTCACCCATCCTAAACTTGCAAAGCAAAAATAGTGTGGGGAGTGGGGAATCTGAAAATTGAACACTGTTAAGGATTTTCTGATTCAATTTGCCAGGCGAATACAGATGAGAATCACAAATAAAAAGTCTTTATTTGCTTGAAGAGCCTCTGAGGTTTATCAGTGCCATTGAAATGCTGTTCTCAACTCAAGTACTTCTCGTGTGTCAGAGAAGTGGCAGCTTTAACAAAGCCTGCATTAGTGTTTTGTATTTCTATTCTTAGTAAAATTCTTCAGTGAGTAAACATAAGTATTCAATAATACTGCAACAGGAGACAATGGAAACTGTTCCCATTTCACAGTGTAATGATAAATAAATCATTTTTAAAGAAGCAAATTGTATTGTTGAACACTGAAAGGCTATCCCAGACTTCATAAAGAGACGATTTAAGTACCTTTGTTTATTTTCTATGACAATTCAGAAAAAAAAAATTGTTGGCAGACATACGTTTTTAAGCCATGGGTATTTTGTGTAAATAATGTAATATTCAAACACATGAATATCCTATTCAAACTGTTGCTACTGAAACAATTTTTAACAATGTCTAGGGCAATGAACCCCAAATAACAAAAGCAGATTGGTTATACCCTTAAAAAATAAATTTCCAGAACTTAGAGAACTCCAATAAGAACAGAATAAAAAAGTTATCTTTTTAAAAAACAAAAAATTTGTAATCTGTGGGTTATTAAATTTACAAAAAAGAGAATTTAAAGTTGGGGTGAGAGTGGGTAGGGGTAAAAATGAGAGGATCTTAGGGGAGGTGCTGGGGTGAATACAGTCAAATACATTGTGGGAATTCTCAAAGATTTCAATAAAGTATTATTACAAATAAGAATAAAATATGTAAACAAAAATTACATATTTGTAACTTTATAACTGAATTTGTGTGACTTGTAATTTACCAATATGCTATGGAATATCTACCTTGCTCTAGAACAATGATTAGAAGCCTAATTTCACAAGCTGACCTGTGTCTTCACTCTCGCTGTGCATTATACTAGGAGGGAGGATATGGGTATCCCCTCTGACTCTCTTATGGTTCTCTCTTAGTTCCTCTGCCTCCAAGCAGTTTTTAAAAGTAAGACATATTGAATCTATCTTAATTTTGCATTATTAAGAGAAATTTTTATTTGTATTAACAAATTCTTGTCTTGTGGTAATACTTAATAAAAAATTAAATATTTTTGTCATAATTATTGCTCTAATGTTTTCAGAAAATGGCTTCCTGTGTCCTTGACCCCAGTACCAAGACAGCTCTTCCTGTCTACTTCAACATTCTATGACCTGGAGTGCTGAAACCACATATAATGCCATGATTCTGTCAAGAACTTTCAAGAAGCATTTAGGTATAGAGGGTAAATGTAGTGTTAAGCTAGTTGGTATGAGAGACATTTTCTATATAGTTTCATGGTGAGTTCAGGAACTATAAGTAGATGACTGTCAGTTCTGGTTCCTAATGCATGTTCTTATCAGGGAAGGGTATCATCTTTGGCCTATTTGCTGGGTGACAATTTTTTAAAATATTCTTCTGTGTGTTCAAGAAGACAGTAAGGCGAGGGTAGTGTCTACTATCATCTTACCAAGCCCTTTCGGTTAATCATTTCATTTTATGTACCCTAAAACTCTCAGCATTATACTGCATACATGTCCTCTGAAAAATACTCTTTTATAGTTAAGAACTCCCAGAGTATGAATATGAAAGATCACTACCCCACCCCAACGAGCTGTGCAAGGCTTAATGGTATAAAGAGTGGTAGAATCACAGAGCTCACACTGTATTATTGAAAGATCATTTGCTCACGATTTTTGATATGCTCTTCAATGGGTAAATTCATTAAGGAATTCACAGCTGAGAGGCTACTAATACATGAGTCCTATTTAATGAAGTAGTTTACAAATAGGGTACTCTTGAAGGAAGTATGTCTTCTGTGTCTGCAGAAGGTAAGCCTCTATGCTCTGCCTGGCTACTTCACCAGTACAGTTCCATCCTGCCACAGGCCCAAAAAGCAATGGAGCCAGCCAGTCATGCCCTAAGTTCATTGAAAATGGTAAACTAATGTATACCTTTTCCATTTTCTTCTTACTACTTATCTCAGGTATTTATTACTGCCACAGAAAGCTGACTAATGCAAGGACCTAGACAATTGGACCAGACTACTTCTCTTTGAGTACAGGCTCTGAGGTTTGTGATCTTCGGAAAGTTCACCTCATGTAAGACAAGAGAAATAATACAATGGTTCTCTAAACTCTGTGGGTACCTGTGAATGCATTAAATAAGTTAATCTATAATAAAGATTTTAAAACAGTGTCCAGAAATGGTGAATCAACGGTGTATTACATGGAGGCACTCTTGAACATCACGTGCTGAGTCATTCTATCTGGAAATGTTAGAGTCAAAGTCCAAACTACATTCACAATGTGTCTGGCTAATATCGTCAGTGTTATAACTTGCTTATTTTCCACATCCACAGTTTTTCTGTGTATCCCAGTTGCTTTGCATATACACAGAGGGGATTATAGCAAGAGATGTGGTAAATTCATGGCTTTTCACATCTTCCCCAAAATATTAACAATTGGTTTTAATCTGTCAACACCTCTGTAACTCTTGATGGGGGTCCTGAAATATTTAAAAGCTTAATTTAGTAAGCAGCAAATAGCTACAAACTCAACACAGACTGAGCAAAAATATCTAGTTTCTTTTATATCTAAAGCTCTTATGATAATTTATGATTAATAGAAAAATGTAAAGGTAATATGCAATGCATCCATGACCAATACCTCATTCCTTTTGTTAAGATGGTATATATTGCAATCTATGTGTTACAGTCATAGCCCACTCTTGGCATGTCATTGTTGACAATTAGTAAATTATTTCCTATATATTTGCTGTTTACCTTTTTCTACTCCAAGACTCAATTCTAAGATAGCACATTATGTTTAGTTTTCATACTTTCACCAGTTCCAATTGGCTGAGACTCTTTTGCGCATACTTGGTTAATTATACCTGAAGGAGTTTTATGGCACATGTTTCAGGTACTATGAAGAACAGAGTTAAGATTTGTACCACACCTCCCTCATAACCACATTGGAGTTTGTATTTGAGGGGAAAACTCCAAAAACTGTTATGTACATCATATCAACAATGCATGTTATCAATTTGATTTTCAGATGTTGGTATTAATCTTGATTAATTGACTAGTTCTCATGTTTCTCTACTACAAAATTAGACTTCCTTTAGCCTTTTCCTGGGAGTGCTTTCATATGGTTCCTGTGTATAATCACTATACACAGGTCATATTATGAACAGGGCAACTGGACATTGCGGTACACTCTGGAAGCAGAGTTGGAGGGATGTCTGTGAGTTCTAGACCAGCCTGTGCAGTATAGTGAAGCTGACTGGAGAGTCTATTTCTTTCAAGGCAAGAATTTACTAGATAAATCATTTTAAATTCCTCTGCTTAAGAAATTTGGCTATGGTACTACACTGGCAAGTTTGCTCAAACATTTATCACGCAAATAAGGGTTTGAATTGTGGATATTTAACTTACTCTTTGGGTTATAGGCCATTGTGATAGTCTCAATTGTCACCTTGATCAGATCCGTGATAAGCTTATATAGCCTCTGGGTAGATCCATGAGGTCATTTCCTAGAACTAACTGTGAGGGAACGACTGTCCCTAGAGTAGGCATTGTCTTCCATCATTATCCCAGACATAAGAAATGTAATGGAAAGCCTGTGCTTTTGCTATGTTCACAGTTGTCCCTTCCCAATGAACACATCTACACCATGGCAGCACTCATGTCAGAAGCTAGCTTATTTGGACCTCTACTGTGAACGGAAGACTAGGAGCTCTCCAGAAATCTCCTGACTCTTCAGCACTACACTGAGGCTGCTCACTCTCATAGCCAACTGAGTAATGCCTCTTTTGAAATGTTTGTTCTATCAATTCTGCCTGTTTCTATAGACTAACCCTGAGCAACACATCTATTCATATCTATTGCAGAAATTTGGCCAACTTTGGCCTTTGGGAGTGCTTTCATGGGGTTCCTGTATTTTTTGTGTGGATTAAGGTAGCGTTTGATATTTTGTTATTTATGTTTTAATCTTCCAATACAAGATCTTCTATATTCTGTTTGCATGGAACACATTCCAGGCCCAGAATTTATAACTGTGTTGGATACCACAATCTCCACACTATAGATGCTCTTAGAGATGGGCATGTTATGAACTCCAGTCCCTTTCAGAAAGAGCAAGGAATTGATATTTCTTAGATAGTAGGGCATAGCACATTGCTACAGAGTTGGGTGAAGAAGATTATGAGTTACAAGTGATTAACATCAATCATAATTTATCATCAGAGACTTTCACCAGAAGTTGCCATTCTTTAGCCGATTCGAGAATTCAGTTAAGCTAGCCTTTCCTGCCAATGGAACTGTTGTCTAGATAGGAGAAGATTCATGGAACTTTCTCCTTTCCAGTTCATACATAATACAGCTCAATGTTTCTAGTGGCTTTTTCCTGTCTTATGTTCTTTGTTTATTTATTTGCTTGACTGTCCCTACAAGGACGATTAAAACATTTTCAAATAAAAACAGACTAATATTATTCTTAGCACTCTTCACTTATCTTTTTCTTGTGTTTTTTTTTTTGCACTAGTGCATATCAGTAATTAAAGAAGAGGTTATACATTTGAAAGGGAATTAGGAGGTCATGATAGGAATTGCAAGAGGATAGAAGAGTAGGAATTATATAACTTCAATACTGATGTATAAAACTCTCAAAATATAATTAATTTTATTGAAGAATGGAAAAAAGTCTTAATCAAGGGAACTATTTTTGCACATGACAAAAATACAGGCTAAGTCTTGTTAATCCAATAATCTAATAATTATTAGAACAGTGTCTTGGAAATTAAAGACTTCTGGTCCAATGTTGAATGGGAATAATAATAGAAGCTTTCCTGTTTTACTGTAGAGTAAATCATATTGTATCTCACTAATAAGTATGATACTAAAAATGAGTTTTAATATATTTTAATATATTTGCTTATCAAGCTCAAGAAGTTATTTTTTTGCTTTTATTGGAATTTTAGTACAAATGGCAAAATATAGTTTTCAAATCCATTTTTCCTAATCAATTGATATGATTAGATAGGTCATTTTCCCATTAGATTATTAATGTTATAGATTACAAATACTGAACAAGTCTCCAAAAGTTGAATGAATTCAAGATGAGCATGATGCATAACTCTCAACATTAAATGGTAATGTGGCTTTCTGCAAGTGTTATGAAAATTTTGTATCTATATTTATGAAAGAAATTTTGTGCAGTTTTTTTCTTCTAATATCTTTCTCCAACTTTGGTATTACAGCATTGCCAGACTAATAAAATAAGTTAGAAAATATTACTCATACTTTCATTTCCTACAAAAGAGTATAAATAATTGATATAATTTCTTTTTGAAATATATGCTAGACAACCTATTGATATTTTCTGGACCTAGTGTTTTCCTTTCAGTAAGAATATTATGAAACACTGATTTAATTTCTTTACTGTACCTTTGATGATTTATAATATATATTAAAACTTCTGTGATACTGGGAAGTTTGTTCCTTAGAGTCCATTTAATCTAGATATCCATATAGCAAGCATAGAATTGTTACACACATTTTGTTATTAGCCTTTAATACACTTAGAACGCATTGTAATGACACCGTTTTCATTGTGAGCTTGGTTAATTATGTGCTTTTGTCTCAATTAGTTAGATGTTAACTTAGTTTTTAAAGGACATGCTTTTAAAGCCAAAACCCTTTGTTTGTTGACTGTGATTTTCCTGTTTTCAGTGTCATTGATTGTTGTTACCGTTTTTACTTTTTTTTCCCAGCTTGATTTAGGCTTCAATTATTCTACTTACCCAGTTTCCAAAGGAAGAAATATAACTTACTACTTTTAGAGTTTTTCTTTTCTAATATAAGAATTTAATATCATACATTTCCTCTAAGCACAACTTCTAAATCTGTAGATTTTAACATCCAGTTTAAAATACTTTTGCTTAAGGACTCTATATCTTAAAGTTTTATATTTTATTAATATTTGGGGATGTTTTGCTTTATCTTTCTATCATTGGTTTCTAGTATAACTCTATGACTCCATGTTCTGAGAAACAATGTTGTACCCATTCTTTTTTTTTTTTTTTCTTTTGGTTTTTCGAAAAAGGGTTTCTCTGTGTAGCTCCAGCTGTCCTAGAACTCACTTTGTAGACCAGGCTGGCCTGGAACTCAGAAATTCGCCTGCCTCTGCCTCCCAAGTGCTGGGATTGAAGGCGTGCACCACCACTCCCGGCCCATTTTATTATTTTAATATTATCTAAATGCATGCATTGTATGCCCTTTAATATGATCTATCATCCCAAAAACCCAAATGTTTAACCAAACTTCATACGGATATATGACTTTATAATGTTCAATAGAATGTTCTGTAAAAGTCAATTTGATAAAAGTGATTGGCTGCATTTCAGATCAACAATTTTTTTCTTAATTTATTCTCCACAATCAATTCACTAGGAAAACGTCACAACAATAGATTCGTGTATTTTCCTTTCACTTATCAATTTTAATTCATCAATTGTGATGCTTTACTATAAGGTAGATATGCATGAAATATAGTTCTTAGAGAACTAACTCCTTTTTATCATATGCCTTCCCCATTTTTCTCATTTTGAGACTTTTTTTTTAACATAAATATAGCAACACCTGGGTGATTTTGCTTGGTTACACCATAGCACATTTCGTCTATCCCTTTTCTCTAACATTTTAAAGTGTGTAGGTTGCTACTAGACATTATAAATTAATTTTGTCTTGTTGCTCATTGTGGCATTCCAAGCCATTCAACTCTCTTTATATGACTGATTGTATTGAAAGAAGCAAATGGAGTTCATTTAATAATTGCACTATTTAGAAATGTTTTCTTTGCATTTTCCAATTTTTCTTCTTCCTTCTTTGGTTTTCATTAACATTTTAAATTTAGCTTAACGTTTAAATTCTTAAAATGTAAGATTTATATTTCATACTTAATTTTTACCATATCAAGTATTTTTAAGTTCTTTTAGTAATTGCCCAAATTTTTAATAACTCTTTTAAAATAATTTAAATCTTTCTGCATGTAATATAATACCATACCATGAAACATATAGATGTTCTATACATAGTGTTTCTAATTTTTCCTTTTCATTCTGTATAACTGTAATATAATTTATTAATCTCACCTATATTTATGCTATGATCACCCAATATGGTGGTTGTAGTCTTTTAACCAGCATAGATATTTTAATATCAAACTTAAGAATAACCTTTTAAATATTCTTCTTATTGAAAATAGATTTTTTTTCTCATTCAATGTATCCTGATTATGGTTCCCCTCCCTTTACTCTTCCCAGTTCCTTCCCACATTTCTTCCCCTCCGTATCTCCCTCCAAATCACTACCCTTCTGTCACTCATTAGAACAATCAAAACAAAACAAACAAAAAAGTCTTCTAAGAAATAACAGTCAAACAACAAAGTAAAGTGTGATAAAATGAAGAAAAACTTTCATATCAAAGTTGGACACAGCAATTCAACAGGAGGAAATGGCTCCCAAGAGCAGGCAAAAGAATCAGAGATTCCTGGTCAGTAGTCATTGTCCCGGAAAACATTTCAAAAGGTCTGTTTCAAATTTAACTCAAAAATTATGGTAGTACTCCTATTCTCATCTGAGATTAACATAATATCTGTCAGAAACACACCAATTTTTGCCAATAACCGCTCTCCCACTTATTAGCTCTATGACCTCCAGCAAAGATTTTAAGTCTCTGTGACATGTTTTTGTCCTCTGTAAAATAAGGGGGTACCTAAATAGCTGTGCAATTGGAATGTGCTGGTGTTGGGATGCAGTCCAATAATGGAGCTGTGTGAGGAGAATTGTGAGTGCTTTTGAGAAAACTCAAAAACAAACAAACAAATAAACAAGCAAACAAATGAAAGGACAAGGGTCATATGAACATGGTTCATCAAAAAAGAGTTTTGTGACTTCGGTTTCTTCGAAAGCATGAAATTGTTCTTGGATTGTGCTTTTCTGTCCCTCCTAGGTGTAGTGTAAGGAAGTGGGTTTACTTCCAAGTATTTATTACAACTGGCTATTGTTATTCGTTTATCTGCCTCTGGGCAAAAACATGGTTTTTCCATGTGCAGCTTGTCCTTGGGGTGTTATACTTTACTCATGTGATTCTTCTTAAACCTCAGAGTATATATTGTCTGATGCTCTAGTAAAGTTGGCTATTGCATGAAGAAAAAAAAAAATAAAAAAGAAAAGAAAAAGAAAATCAGAGACCCACTTGCTCTCACAGCCAGTCAGTCTTTAGTTCAACTGAGACTTAAAAAAAAAAAAAAAAAAAAAAACTTGGGGCTGGTGAGATGAGTCAAGCAACAGAGATTGCTGCATAGAGCTGATGACTAGAGATTGATCCCAGGATCGCATTGTCAAAACCGCTAGATGTGGTAGTGACGTCTGTCATCCAAGCGCTCATACTCCCAAGGTGACAGGGCAATCACATGGAAGCTCACAGGCCTGCCAGCTCCAAGAGGTAGAAAGAACCAACTCACAAAAATTACCCTCTCCTCTGACCTCCACCCACATGCCTGAACTCAAATACACACACACACACACACACACACACACACACACACACACACACACAGCTGGGAATGTTGACATAAACAATAATAACAATAAATATCAATATAATAATAATAATAAT
>LR751503.1:0-82847 GCA_902729485.2 Mus minutoides
GAGAAAAGAGCAAAAAAAAAAAAAAAAAAAAAAAAAAAAAAAAAAAAAAAAAAAAAAGCGCATGCCTTTAATCCCAGCACTTGGGAGGCAGAGGCAGACGGACTTCTGAGTTTGAGGCCAGCCTGGTCTACAGAGTGAGTTCCAGGATAACCAGGGCTATACAGAGAAACCCTGTCTCGAAAAACAAAACAAAACAAAACAAAAAGAAAAGAAAAGAGCCTACAGATGTGAGCATACAGGTGCTACACATGTTTGTGACAGAATGCAGAAGCTGCGAGCCCTGGCAATGGCTCAAGCCTCAGTTCTGCCACATGGTCACCCAGGACCTCAGTAAGCTGGCTGAGCTCCCAGTGTAAGCTGTAGTTCCCCAGAGGGTAGAATGAAAAGTAACTATACAACCCACCGTCTCTTAGGTCCCCCCCACATACAGGCATGCCTGAAGATATGTACGAGGATCAGGAGGCCCTGCTGTACCTTGGAGCCGTCAACACCACTCTCATATTAGAAATGTAGCTCAGTGGTAAAATACCTGCTTGGCTTACACAAGGCTCTGAGCTCAAAACTGCTTCCCTCCTCACCTCTCCATCCTTACCAGCCTTTTCCACAGCTCCCAACCCTAAGCTAATCTCTGCTTGCATGACAAACAACTTCTCTAGGAGGCTGACAACCAGGAAGGAAGACAACAATATCCTTTTGTCCTGACAAGGCCTGTAATTCCAGGAACGTACACTGTCCAGCACAATGTAGACAAGTGACTAGTAAATATTTCTTGTATAGACGATTTTGCTCTCTGAAGCACTATATACCTCTGGTTAATCTTATAACACACATACCAGATACAAGTATTTGCAAGTCTCGCTGAGAAAGAAGCTTTCCATCCGATCTTCTTTAGACTTGTCTATGACATGATGCAGCGTAGCATATCCACATCTACAAAATAAGGGTCCAGTTAGTCCAGCTTTAGGCTCCTTCCCCTGCGCTCACTGCCCGACAGAATAGTCTACTACCAAGAGAATCAACCTACTTCTCCAACACCTCATAAAAATAACTTTGCCAGGGCTTTTGTTTGCTTTTTGTTTTAACATGAATTGTTTGCAAATTTACTTGAGAGCATTCTTGGATTGCGTCTACTCCTGTTAGCTCAAGCTTGGGATGAGGTCAGTGGAGCAAAACACAGACAGCATCATGAAAAAGACTGGCAATACATTTAGAAGGACTAGCCTAAACTGTTCATCCCAGGATTTGTGGAACTGCATTATTATTGGCCTAGCCTAAAACCATACTTTCTATCATATATTTCTGAGGTATATACAAAACAGCAGGATACAAAATCAAAATACAGGTGTGCTTGTGTGTGTGTGTGTGTGTGTGTGTGTATGCATAACATACATAAATGTAACAAATATATTGAAAAGATTCTAAGTACTTCAGTGTTTATCAAGGTAATCTATAAGTGTAATCATAAGAATATTTCACTCTTTTTTTTTTTTGTTTGTTTGTTTGTTTTTTTGAGACAGTGTTTCTCTTTGTAGCCCTGGCTGTCCTGGAACTCACTTTGTAGACCAGGCTGGCCTCGAACTCAGAAATCCACCTGCCTCTGCCTCCCAAGTGCTGGGATTAAAGGCGTGCGCCACCACGCCCGGCTTGAATATTTCACTCTTAATATCTGCTATGCTGCTTAAGTGCTTTAATGAATTACTGGCATAAAAAATAAACTCCCCAGGTGTGGGGAGAGAAAAGATTCCTGGATGTTCTCTGACCTCCACTCACGAACCCCTTTTCTCACATACACACATGCATGCACACACGCAATAAACATGCTTTTAAAAATCATAAGGAACTCGAGATGACTCAGCATAAAAGCACTCAGTGTTCTTACCGAGGGTCTCACTTTATTCAGCGTTCTTACCGAGGGTCTCATTTGGTTCCCAGCACCCACAATGGGCAGCTCACAACCAACTATAAGTCCCCACATAGACGCATACTCCCAGATAAATTAAAATATTAAAAAAACAAACAAATAAACTTGAGGAATAGATAAAGAAATGGCTTAGGGGTTAAGAGCACTAGTTGCTCTTCCAGAGGACTCCGGGTCAATTTCCAGCATTCACATGGCAACTTACAAGCATCTATAATCCAGTCACAGGGGATCTGATGCCCTCTTCTGGCCTCCAAGAACACCAGGTACATACATGGTGCACAAATATACATGAAGATAAAACATTCATATACATAAAATATATAATTTAAAATTTTTAATTTAAAGTTTTAAAACTAACATTTCTACAGAATAACTCTCAGTCAATCACAAACATCCAAACAATAAAATAAGGAACATAACAAACTGACTTGACTTTTGTGTACTTTTCAAGACTCTGAAGAATGTCCATTCCTACATGGAGGTAGAAGGGATTCTTGGTTGCCTAGACAGAACATAAGAGAATGTTACTTAAGAAGGGCTTGGAAGAGATACCATCAACACACGCTGTGGGGCCTAGCTAACAGAAGAACCACACTCCTACTTCATCGGATGAAGGTGTTCACTGCACAAACACCTGTGATGTGTTTAACTGGAGTCAGGGTTAGGAATTCTTCAGCAGGGCAGAGCACTCTTTTGGCTCTATTGATGCTTACTTAGCATGGTTAGAAAAGAAACCAGATCCACCCTGCGGGTACCCTACAGATCAGAGAACAAGCCCAGATTCCGTCTTGCCTCAGAACTCCCTAGAAACTTAAGATGCAGAAGGTTAGTAAGGCTCTGCCTCATCCAGTCACTGCACTGAGAGGGCAGAGAGGGCGACGATCCTTCAGAGGACAGGACTCTAAGAGGCCTGAACACTTTCTTCTGACCACCTAGGAAATCCAACCTCAGGGTCTTACTCCTCTGTCACCAGCAATCTGATTATTTTAGGGGAGGAAATTCTCTGGAAGATGAGGCTTCCACCTCAAGCTTCTAATTCATGCCTACTGCCAACCTATAACAACCAAAGGAAACAAGCAGCATGTTAGCTGCCTAAGACTGAGAGCCTGGGATGGCCCCAGAGGAGAAACCTGTAAAGGAAATATTCCTCTGGATGCTAAGAACACAGCAGGCAAGGATGGGAGTTAAACCTACAGGCAGCAGGGCTAAACTGATGACACGCCACAGAGCAGCTGATAAGATGGCTACAGAGCATACACAGCTTGGCTTTATTCTAGGCTCAGAGAAACCACACCTGACATCACCTATCCCCTTTTTCAAGAGTCTCTAAACCTTGTGAGATCTCTCAAGAGATAAAAGTACTAACATTGGTTTCATTGGATTTCCCCAAAACATACGTGGGGATGGGAGGGAGAAGAAGGGGGAGGGAGGGAGAGAGGAAGAGGGAGAGAGAATGTCTTGTGGACTGTGTGGAAGCATCACCTGTCAATAAAAAGCTGATGGCCTATTAGCAAAAGGTAGGAACCTGGAAAGATAATTAGGTGGGAAGATTCTCCACTCAAAGTCTGAGTAGACACACATATGAAACTGAGGAGAGGTAACCAGCCATGTGGCACACATAGAATAGAATAATAGAATAGGTTATATAAGTTATGAGCTACTTAGGGAACAAGCCTTAGCTTATGGCCTAGACATTATTCATAAATAATTGAGTCTCAGAATTGTTATTTGGGAGCTGGGCAGGAATAGAAAACACTTCAGTTACATACTCACGCGCGCGCGTGTGTGTGTGTGTGCGCGCGCACACACACACACACACACACACACACACACACACACGCGCGCGCGCGCGCGCGCGCGCGCTCATATCCTATTTTTTTCAACCTAGAAGACTTCTAGTTTAGTCTACTTTTTTAAAATAACTATAAAGCATGAAACCCATCCTAGCATGAGCATCTAGAAGGATGAGGATCCCTGCACACTGTAGATGCCCAGCTCCCAGCTCCCAGCTCCCAGCTCCTCCCAGCTCCTCCCAGCTCCTAAGCTCCCTGGAGCCACCTCTGCTTACCCTGAGGAGTTTGTGAGTGTGCGCATGAGTGTAGAGCATGTGGAAGGTGTGTATCAGGCCTCATCTGTCACGGAGACATCTCCTCTTTCACTACAGTAATTGCTTAAAAATAAACCCCTCTTTAAAAGAAGAGAGAGAGAGAGAGAGAGAGAGAGAGAGAAAGAGAAAGAGAAAGAGAAAGAGAAAGAGAAAGAGAAAGAGAAAGAGAAAGAGAAAGAGAAAGAGAGAGAGAGAAAGAGAGAGAGAGAGGGAAAAGGAAGGAAGGAAGGAAGGAAGGAAGGAAGGAAGGAAGGAAGGAAGGAAGGAAGGTATTTTTGTGTCAATACTTTTTTTGCAAACCATAAAATAAAACTGGAAAAATAAAATTGCACCCCCACCCAGCTCCCACAAGAGTTCTTTGGTCAAACAAATCTGAAAAACACTAAACGATTCCATCTTTCCTTGAGCACTTAAAGATAAGAAAAATAAAGCCCATATTTGCAGACACTTTCTCCATCCTACAGCATCAACAGAAGTGACCTCTAGCAAGACAGAAATAGGCAGAAATAGAAAGAGTCGCTATGCAATAGCAAGCCATTGCTCAGTGAGCTCATTACCTGGTAGAGAAGATATGTGGACTCCACTAACTCTGGTCTCAGAGGGTAGAAGAGAACATCAGGGGCCTGGAGTTGCCAGTTGTAGCGCTCAGGGAGGGCCCCGTACCGTTTCCATATGGCATAGTAGAAAGCATGTAAGCAGATGGCGTCTTCCACATCCCCTATCAGAACCTAGAAAGACAATACAGGCAAATGATCTCAAATCCCATGCAGATTTGCATGTCTAGGGACTAATTTCATAGAGCAATCAAGATGTGCTAGCAACTCCCAAATCCAAAGGAGCCAGAGAATGCTAAGGATAAAAGAAGAGAGGAGCTTTCCCAATAATAATCAACCAATCAATCTCTCCCCCAACCTGGGGTGTGCGTGTGTGTGCGTGTGCGTGTGTGTGTGTGTGTGTGTGTGTGTGTGCATGTGTGTGACATATGTACACATGTGCATTTGCTCATGCTTATCCCTAGAGGCTGAAGTAGGCTGCTCTGTCAGTCTCCCCCTTACTCCCTGGAGCTAGGTTAGCAACAGTCAACCCCCACTGAACTTCTCATCTCTGTGCCCTGCCTACCCCTCTCCCCCAGCCCTGGAATGACGGGGCCATAGTGCCACCACTGTCCTTTTACATGCGTGCTGAAGACTCAAACTCAGGCCTGCAGGTTCATACAGCAACACTCTTACCCACTGAGCTGCCTCCCCAGCCCTTCTCAACACAACCTTGCCAAATACCTGCAGTCCAGGGAAGAAAGCCTGCAGAGAGTCAATCCAGGTGTTCATGAGCTGCCCACTGAACATGTTCACATTGACGTAGAGCGGTGGGTCTCCTTCTCCTTCATTGCAGGCTTCCCGGCTGTGGATCCAGAGAGCACAGGCAAAGGTGAAAGGGAAGCTCACCCTGTCCCTCTGGCGGTCTACCTCCCTGTGTTTCACTGAAGCAAAATCCATGCTAACTTTTTCCCAACTCCTTCCTTATGTCTCTGGCAGTAAGACTGCCTGTAGGTATCTATACAAGAACCTCGTTCTAAACATATACTTTGCGGAATATCAAAACTTCATTACACTTACAGAAAGCATTTTGACCTTTGGGTTTCAGAACACTGACACGGAACAGAATCGGTCTGTGCTGGCCTTGACTCAAGCAGGGCCACATACGTGTTTATTCTGTTTAGAGTCTCTTCTCTAGTACAGAGAACACAGCATTGTGTAAAAAAAAAGGGGGGGGGGCCTGTGGAGATGCATCAAGGCAGGACCTGAGAGCTTTCTACTCAATTTAGTGCAGTATTTTGTAAAGCTGAAATGAGCTGGGAACAGAAGTGAATGCCTGTAATCATCACACTCAGGAGGGAGGCAGGAGGATTGCAAGTCTCAGAAGGCAGAGCACACTTCAGCAAAAGGGAGTGAGACTGCAACGCCAGAGAGAAACTGAGCACAGTCTCTTCCCTAGCAGTGCCATCACATTCATAGCAATCTACATTTTCAGTTTATGAGGGTTGTCTGAGCACACAACCAAGAGCGGTAGCAGCAACTACTCTCCAGCGCCTCACACCAGGGAGCACACGGAGAAGCAAAGTGGCAGCTTGAGCCAAAAGCCTTACTCAGGCTGTTTGGTTTTTTGTTTTGTTGTTTTGTTGTTGTTTGGCAAGAGTTTAAGAGTGTGTGTGTGTGTGTGTGTGTGTGTGTGTGTGTGTGTGTGTGCGGGCGCATTTGTAAGTGTCTACATGTACATTCAAGCATGTACTTTTGGATGCCTAGACAGGCCAGGAGGCATCAGACACACTGGACTTGGAGTTATAGATGGTTGTGAGCCACCACATACAGGTTTTAGAGACCAAACTTGGGTCCTCTGCAAAAGCCTCAGCCAGACGTTGTTCCAGCACTTGGGAAACAGAGGCAAGAGAACTGCGGCCGATCTGGGTCCAAATGAATGCCAGGCCACACAGGCCTCTCCAGTGACACTCCACCCCCTACAGTTTTAAACTCAAGGAAGACGTATGGCAAGAAAGGTTACAGAGTGAAGACACTTGCCATTGAGAATGAACAACTGGATTCCATTCCTGTGCTAACACAGTAAGAGAGAACCAACTCCTGCACGCTGTCCCTCTGACCTCCACACATGTGCCATGGCATGCACCCCTCTCCAAAAACAATAAAATACATCATTATCATCATCATTTTTTTAAAATTAAAGGAGAACTGGGCAGGTACATTTCTAAACACACTGTATAGCAAAGAAGCAATGTCAGGGACACACACCCTCTTCGCAGGTAGCTCTGGATGCTCTGATACGCAGCATTAAACATCTCTAGATCTTCTTTTTCTCCAAAAAGAATGTAAGATTTCAAGAGGTATTCATAGAAGGAATCCAGCCCAGCACCCAAGCCACTCTGCTTTCCAACCCAATGGCCTGTCTGGATGTTCACAACATTGCCTGTAGAAACAAACAAACAAACAAACAAACAAGGTACTTAGGTCTCAACCGCGGCAGAAGGATGAGGAGCTCGGCCCTCCTACGCCTGTGCCGCTGCTTCGCAGCGTCCGCATCCCCGCCAGGGATGAGCAATGGGTACTTAAGCCTGACTTTCTTTGATTGATCCTATCAGTAACTTGGAAAACGAAAAGATCACTCTATAGCACTCAGGTGTATGCGCATGTCTGCATGCAAGTAGTATTCAGCCACAGATGAAAAATGGGGATAAACATGAAAAGAATAAATGACTCAACATTTGCTTTCCCACAGTGGTAATGCATTTCAAAACCCAAAGGAATATTCACAGTCTTTTACCCCGTATTCTCATTCCTTGGAATTTGTCCTGAAAATAATGCTTACAGAAGCAAAAGGTCAGCACTGGGGACACAAGGTCAGTGGTGGAGGAGCTGCCTAACACATACAAGGACCTGAGTTCTAACACCACAAGAAATAGCCAGACAAGGCAGTGCGAGGTGTACACAGTGACGAGTTCAAGGGCATTTGGGGCTGCACAGAGAGTGGAAGCCACATGCTACATAGCAAGACTTTTATAGGGGAAAAAATGTACAGCTTTGAAAAGTAGTAACTATGAAAGCAAGACAGTAACGTGGAAACATTAGACTGCTCTGCCACATGCATCCAGCATTGAAACGTCGTTTCTATCAGTAGTGTGTAATACGGAAAGCCACAAAAGCTAACTCATGACAGGCTGAGAGGGCCTCCTAAAAGCTAAGCAGGCAGCCATGTGGAGACAAGGTCTCATTCTGCAGCCCAGGCTAGCCTCAGACTCACCCTAACTCCTGCCTCAGCCTCCCGAGTGGTATATTCACAGGTGTGTCACCACATTCAGCCTGAGTGGTTTTATTTCTACTGTTGCTATTCATTGTATAAAGTTTGCAGATGAATTTCAAAAGACAGAAATTACTTTTAAAAACCTTTTATAAAGAACCCAATATGGTCCCCAAACAACCAAGTTACTTCCAGATGCCAAAAAGAAACTATGTCCCAATAAGACAATTTTATGATGTTAAAAACCCATCTTAAAACAACACTGTGAGTTAGCAAAATATGGGTAGCTACCAAAGATGAACACCATGATGAATACATAGAGGATATTATTTGTTATTATGTCTACTACTAATGCTTAAAACCTTCTATAATGAGTTTTAAATATCTTGAATAAATATTCTCAAGGGGAAAAAAATCTAATATATGTTTCATCTCAGCTTGCACTACTGGATTGTTTTTTCTTTTTTGTTTTGTTTTGTTTTGTTTTGAAGAAAATGGTAAATTCCTGTATTTTTAGAACCTTATATTGAAAGCAATAAAGTTTGCCTCTGAGACAGTTCTTTTTATGGCATTTCTATTAACAATAATTTCCAATGGAATATACCAAGGGATCCAAACTGAGGGGGCTCTTAACAGCTGAACTATTATTATCTTCCATCAACCCCTAAAACTTCACACTAAGCAAAAGGCCATGTGAAGAAACTGAACTCACTCTGCACCAAAGGCTGTTGGATTTTCAGATCCAGTGGTACAGGGAAGACGAAGTACTGTGCAGAGCTTCAAGGAAGGAGGAGGAAAGGGGACCAAAGGCTGTATGAACCAACTGACAGCAGAAGGGGGACTCCCACCTAATAATCCTGTATCGTTGCTCCGAAGGTTCCAGAGGGCTTTCACAGCTCGTCTGGCAACCCACTCAAAAGTGGAATCCCCCAGCAGCCGGCTCAGAATCCCAAATTCCACCAGGAGAGAACCGGCCCCCGCTGTGCAGGTCTCATTATTGCTGTCAGGAGGAACACCTGTCTTCAGATTCACCTGCAGTGGGAAGAATCAAAGGTGGTGTGGAACCCTAAGGGTGTTAAACAACTACCCCAGCACTTGGGAGGCCGAGGCAGAGGGTGGTAAGTTGGAGGCCAGCCTGGCTACAGAGCAAGTTCAAGGACAGCCTCAAGCTCATAGCAAGATCTCAATTTAAAAAAAAAATTGTAGCAAAACTTAAAAATTCACAGTGCTGAAAAGTTACACCATGAGTATGACACTCAGCTAATGACCCAGGCTCACTGTGACTCAGTCACCACTTGTCATGTTACACTCAACCAACACACAGTAAGAACAGAGTCTGTCATCTTTTGATGACACTATTTATAAACCATCTCTTTCTGCCAAGTGTCTGTCCTTCAAGGTTATAGAAGAACCAAGCTCAAAGGTATTCTGAACACAAATGTCCCTCAAAGGTTCATGTATTTGAACAGTGGGGCTGTTGCCTAAGTTTAGAGAACCTCTAAGAGATACAACCTTGCTGGAGGAAGTGCATCATTGGGAGTGAGTGGGCTTTGAGGGTTTATAGCCTCATCCTACTTCCTGTTCACTCTTTCTACTTCCTGTTCACTCTTTCTGCTACCTGTGTGAAATAAGACCAGTCAGTTCCTGCTCCTGCTGCCTGTGCCAGTCCTTCACTGACATTTCCGACTCTCCCTCTGGAGCCATCAGCTACAATACACTCTTCTGTTAGATGGCTTCGGGTCCTGGTGTTTCATCACAGCATCAGAAGTAACTGCCATGAGGCTACACACGAATGCACGCTATAAATGGCTTCCAGGAGTGTCTAACAACTCCTCGGCAAACACAAACAACTGGTAGACTGGGAAAGAGGCAGCAGCTCAGCCCAGTATGACAGCCAGTTACATCATGGAGGGACTGTGGTCTGGCATTTCTCCCTGCTTACCACGAAGGCTCACACAATTCCCAGAGGAGTTATTTGGCTTGCTAAATCAGATGCCACAAATATACAATCTCACTTTAGCATCTAATTGGCTGTTTCTGCAGGCTTCACTTACAGGCATGAGAAGCATTCAAATGAACATTCACTGAGCTCTTCCAACACATGAGAATCTTTGGGAAATATATCCAAATCAGAAATGAAGAAACATTCTCTATACTGTCTAGTAAGAGACAATGCAAACCACACATGAACATGGTTCTTCAAGGCAAAAGGCAAACTGCTCTATTACTGTGTGTGTAGCACACAGAAGGTACTCAGCAAATGCTGAAAGGAGTTTTAAAAATTGCTATTGTGGGGTGGGAGAGATGGCTCAGTGGTTAAGAGCACTGGCTGCTCTTTCAGAGGACCTGGGTTCAATTCCCACCACCCACAAAGCAGGGCACAACTGTCTGTAATTCCAATTACCTCGCACAGACACAGACCTGCAGGCAGAACACCAATGCAGATTTTTTAGAAATGACATTATGTTAGGACCGAATCCCCTCCAAGGACATAGCTCACTTCTTATACCCAGGCCCATCCCTTTTATAAGTCTTAATTTAAGAACACAGTGAACTGTGAACCTCAAAGGAACAAGGCAGACAGATCTGGTAACTCATGCCTGCAATGCAACACCTGGAAAGCTGAGGCAAAAAACACACAAGTTCAAGGCCAGCCTGAGCTACGTGGCACAAGACCATTTCTCAAGAACAGCAAAGCAATGGAACGAGCCTGTCACTTACCCGAGGATAGGGGATCCCTGTCTTGGTGTTTTCAAAAGCTGGAAGGAGCCGCACAGCCAGGTCATGGGCCATGTACAACAATTCATTATCATAATCCTCAATTGTCATGTCACCAAAGGGCTGTTTGGAGTCAGTTATTATTCTGTGAGCAGAAAGGAGGCTTCCCAGAACTCTAAGAGCAGGAAATAATAATAATTGTAACAACAACAACAACAACAACAAAAGCATGTTCTTACAAGTGGACAGAATCTGGTTTACAAAGATAAAACATGACTCTACTTTTCAGGATCCAAGCTGCCTGGAGCAGAAGGACCTGATTCAGCATCTTCCTACAGTCAGTCCTCTCTGGCTCTAAGTAACTGATTCTCAGCTCACTGCATTGCTGACAACAAGAAGGGGAATCAGTCATTCAAGACAACTGAAGATATCATCTAAAGCTTTAACTTCTTAATCTTAGGGTCATTAAGAAAAGGAACTGTGTAACTTCTTCAGGTCTGATGAACGGACCCCTGTATGGTGAGACAACGTGGGGAGGGAAATGAAAAAGTGGGAGACCCTGAGAAACAGGAGGCCACCCTTTGAGATTTATGGCCTTGTAGATACATAAATGCCCCACCGCAATTGTCTAAAAAGGACTGTAACATTTTTCAAACAAATAATTTATCTCTTTTTTGTTTTAGAATAAATCATTTCATAACTTCAATTTCAAGGGTCAAATCTGGATCTGGATTGTTGTATAGCAATATAATGGTATTTAAACAGAAAAAGAGTCAACATTTCACCCTAAAGAAAATCAGGCACAAACTGGGTATAGGCTGAGTCCACCATATTTAGCAACGAGTGGGTAATAAATGAAAACCATACAAGACAAGACATCAAAAGAGCAGGCAGCGGGTTTTTGTGAGTGGAGAGAAGCAAAACTCCATTAAAAACATGAATGAGGTTCTGGAGGCAGTAAAGGAGGAAATTAGAAAGGACATGAACGGAGTCGGTGGAAGTGCATCTGTTATGTACACTATAAGTGTGTTTCTGTGCAGTTCAAACTGTGAGGTCATACAGACATCAAAATTACAAGTTCCCATAAATACTACAGTAAAATGAACATAGATAATACACGTGGAGTCCATACCCATGCAGACTCTGGCAGAAATACCCTCAGGGGAATTAAATCCCTTACCCACACACACAAGAAGTCTTCAATCCATTTCGTGTGTTACTTTACCTTATCGTAGCTTCGAAGACCTGGACTGTGGAATCTTTGTCAAATGAAACAGTGTTGATCACTAACTTGACTGCCTTCTGGAACTCGGATGAATTTCCCATTATCTGTAAAGAGACGAACACAAAACACTACAGCAGCTTGTAAGCGGCAGCCAGCCACTGTGTCTATGTGTCTGTACTGCCCATGGCGTTGCCACAGTGGGACTGGAAACCAAGTCATTTCTCACATGCTACTCCAGGACAAACAGCAAGCCTGTGTCCTGCCACTCTCTCAAGGGTCCAATCTCCAAATGGCACAACTGTGTGAACAACATGCACAGAGCCAATCCCTGGGATGTGTGGTCTTCCCATTCCCACTCCCCTCTCTCCCAAGCTCTGAGCTGACCTTTATTTACAAGGTAGACAGTTACTAAAAAGTTGTGGATTCATCTATAGGATGGAACAAAGGGCCCCCAATGGAGGAGCTAGAGAAACTACCCAAGGAGCTGAAGGGGTCTACAACCCTATAGGTGGAACAACAATATGAACTAACCAGTACCCCCAGAGCTCGTGTCTCTAGATGCATATGTAGCAGAAGATGGCCTATTCTGCCATCACTGGGAAGAGAGGCCCCCTTGGTCTTACAAACTTTATATGCCCCAGTACAGGGGAACAACAGGGCCAGGAAGTGGGAGTGGGAAAATGGGGGAGCAGGGCGGGGGGTGGGGGAGGGTATAGAGGACTTTCTGGATAGCATTTGAAATGTAAATAAAGAAAATATCTAAAAAAAAAAAAAAAAAGTTGTGGAATGGGAGAAAACAAGTCAGAAAATTAAATAAATCCAAGACATCTGCAAGCCCAATTGATCTTGCTTTCCATACAGATGTGTGAGGATTCTGAGAAGTGGTATTAATAAAACAGCATCAATCAGTGACATAGGCCTTCAGAACTGGTTCTGTGGGTAAAAGTGCTTGCCATGCAAGTCGGGTTGATGACCCGAGTGCAGGTCTCTGAACCCGTGTAGACAGCACAGTCTGCCCTCTGATCTCCACACCAACGCTGTGGCATACGCTTGCCCTCTGATCTCCACACCAACGCTGTGGCATACGCTTGCCCGCACACACAAACATGTACATACATATACAGAAAAATAAATGAGTATTTAAAATATAAAAACAAGGGGGCTGGTGAGATGGCTCAGCGGGTAAGAGCACCCGACTGCTCTTCCGAAGGTGATAAGTTCAAATCCCAGCAACCACATGGTGGCTCACAACCATCCTTAATGAGATCTGGCGCCCTCTTCTGGAGTGTCTGAAGACAGCTACAGTGTACTTACATATAATAAATAAAAAATTAAAAAAATATATATAAAAACAAAATATACACACTATCAGTTCTATGTCCAATTTAAAAATTAAGGCTACTATGTGACATGTGTAGATACAATACCACAGTGTGCTATTCCCTTCTGAAAGGACAAAACCATCACAAAATGTTATAGTTTAACCGACATGGAAATGATATGATTTCAACCATATTTTAAAACCATTTTCCTAAGGACACACACATATATACCAGTAAATAAATAAGTGTAGAAAATAAAGCTGGGCGTGGTGGCGCACGCCTTTAATCCCAGCACTCGGGAGGCAGAGGCAGGCGGATTTCTGAGTTCGAGGCCAGCCTGGTCTACAAAGTGAGTTCCAGGACAGCCGGGGCTACACAGAGAAACCCTGTCTCGAAAAACAACAACAACAAAAAAAAGTGTAGAAATAGATAATGACATCAAGGAGAAATGGTTCTTCAGACACTCCTCCTTTGGAGTGTGTCTTATTTCTTACAATACTGATTGCTTTGTGTTTTTTTTTTGTTTGGTATATTTTTTTTGTTTGTTTTTTTATTTGCTTGGTATAGAGCAGACTCAGGCTTTCTGTTTTCAATTTTCCTTTTAAAAGATCATGCAATCTTGTTCTGGTTGCATGCAATGGTCAGGGGACTCTTTTCCCCTAAGGGGTTCTTGTGGCTTATCTGCAAACATCTGTTGAAAATGCTAACAAAAATGAAAAACCTCAACTTAAGGAACACGTGAGAACTGAGCCAACACACTAGCATGTTCAAGACCAGCTATTCTACTCTGAAAAACCGCAGAAATGGGTCTGTTTTCTCACATATGTTCTCAAAGAACAGTATCTGCAAGGTTAATATGATCTCAGATCAAGCTGGGGAAGGTGATGAAATCTAGGCCCACCAAAGCACACCCTGTAAGCTGCCTCATTAGATAGCCAGTAAGCACAAAGTAATCAGGGCTCAGAATCGCATAGGCCTGAGAAAGGCTGACTGCACAGAGGAGGGGCACCTCAGAATCTTGTTAATGCTGAAGTACAGCTCCAACCTCTAATTCCAACACACTGGAGGCTGAGGCATAAAGATGGTCACCAGTTGGAGACTCTGCCTCAAAGAACAAAATACTCACCTCATGTGTGCAGAGTCCCAGTCCACCAAAAGAAACAAACTAACATGCACACATGCCTATAAGCACATAACTTTCAGGCTGAGGCAAGACTGCTACAAGGTTAAGGCCTTCCTGAACTTTATTGTAGAGACCCTGTCTCAAAACTTAAATAAATAGGGCCAGGAAGATGGCTCAGTAGATAAGGCTACTTGCTACCAAGTTTGACAACTTGAGTTTGATCCCTGGAACCCAAATGGTAGGAGAGAACCGACTCCTACAAGCTACAAGCCATCCTATAACCTCCACCAACATGCTGTGTCATGAGCACACACACACACACACACACACACACACACATATAAGTACTAAATAATTTGTTTAAATTAAATAACTTCCTTACCTCAACATAAAAATTAAATAAATAAATAAATAAATAAATAAATAAAATGCTGAATGCTGTGGCTCTCTAGAAGTCAGAATTCCTCCAGTTTGTTTGAGAACTGTACTATTCAATGGCATACCCTTAGAATAGGTTTTGGACAAAATTAGGTTAGAAAATATTCACGTAAACAAAAATCTGCAGTCCTACTATGTAAGTAGCACTTACTGTCAAGTGTGAAGGTGAGTATAACAAATAGGAATGAGAGCATCTCTGTCCTTAGCAAGCAAAGGGGTAGAGACATCGTGGATGGACAGACATCGTGGATGGACAGACATCGTGGATGGACAGACATCATGGATGGACAGACATCGTGGATGGACAGACATCGTGGATGGACAGGAGTGCTCGGAGGCTGAGCTTGCTTTAGCTGCACACGCACCTCCTGACTCTCCTACAGCCGGCGAGTCAGCCTCCCTCTCGCAGCTCCAGCGTTAGCACTAATTACACTGCATTTACTTGTCTGGGCACATTCTCAGAAGTGATGGTGGAGACTTAATGGAGCAGCAATCACTTTAGAAGGAAAGACTGGGAAACTGAAAGTGCTCTGCAACTAGAGCCTCGAAGGAAAGCCAGCAGCCTTACCAGAACCAAGGCCCAGTCCTCGATCCATAAAATGAAGGCAGACAACATTACCTCCAGCTCTTTCAAAGTCCTGCAACTCTACTACTAGCAAAACACAAGACAATCGTGGTATAAACTTAACTACCTTACCCAATTCCAACTCCTACCTGACAGCTTTAAGCATTTCTTGGTGACATTTAAATGAATCAGATAAATTATTAAATACAGTACTTGATATAAGGTTTAATGGCTTTCTAATGGTAAAGACTTCTCAGAGAGAACAGGGGAGAGTTTGTGCAGGGGAGAGACTGCAGAACACTGGGAATATCCCCTGGAACCCACGCTCTGTGGCCCTATGCCATGAAGCACATAAGAGCCTGACATGCCCAGTACGGCTTATCAGAACATGTCTTACATTTATGTTTCAAGGTCTCCAGCTTCCAAAGGTCAATGAAGGATGCCAAAAGAAGAGAAGTGTAAAAGCAGGACGCAGCTTGGTAGACCTCATCTGTCATAAACAACAGCCAACACCAAGAAGCAGGAAATAACATAGGAATGCATAGGAAGGCACCCTGCACAGACACCCCTGAGAAGTCAGTAGCTAGAAGCATTTTGGGGTAGCTTCTGACCCTGAAATCTTCTGGATTTTGTTCTTGAAGTACTGTGTTACACGCTAAAGAATGGCAGATTCCTAAAAAGGAGCTAACAGAAAATGACCCTTCAGAATGAACCGTTAGGAGAGATCCTTCCTGCTAAAGCCATGATTTAAAGTGAGAGCGCAGTTAGGAGAGAGAGGTGCATGTGCGGAAAAGGACAGGGTCCTCAAAGGACAGACTGGACCATGATGTTCCAGAAAACAAGCACAAGTGCTCTTAGGGTTTGGGGCAAGTTTCATACTTCATAATTTAGTCTGGTCTATGTGCAGGGCACAGAGACAGGCACTTAGGAGGAGCATAAACTTATCTTGCAGCTAGCTGCAGGAAGAGAAGCCACTGAGAGGAACAGTATCTATTTCTTTTATAAACTCTGTCCAAGAGAGAAAAGGTAGCAGGAAGGTGTGACCTGATTTCTGGTAGAGAAATATAGAGGCTAGAAGGCTCATATAGTGGTTTGAATGAGGAATGGCCCTGTGGGCTCATATACTGGAACACTTGGTCCCCAGTTGAAGGTGTTGTTTGGGGACTTTATGGGACCTCTAGAAGGTGCAGCCTGTGGAGGAAAACATGACTGAACATAGAGCCTCCTGATCTGGCCACCATGCCATTTCTTTCCACCACTGAGGGCTACCCTGCGGAACCGTTAAGGCAAAATAAACTCTTCTCCATAAACTTGCTCTTG
Organism: Mus minutoides; assembly: GCA_902729485.2. Lineage (NCBI taxonomy): Eukaryota > Metazoa > Chordata > Mammalia > Rodentia > Muridae > Mus > Mus minutoides. The sequence goes on from LR751503.1 coordinate 16,544, forward strand.
GCCCTGGTGTTTCATCACAACAGGAAAGTAGTTAACACAGCCTGTGATCTAACTGTTCCGCCTTCCAGGATACATAAGTTTTCAGTTAGTCAGCGTTTGAGCAAAGACAAAATCTCAGGTCATCTGACACCTCCTCCAGTTCCTAATTTTAACTAAATAGTAACTAAAGTCTCCAGACTCTGTTAGGACATAGGGTAGCTAAGGGGAGGGAAAAAAAAACGTTTTCTAAAAGCTAGCCATGCATTTCTTCTCTACCTTTAAAGGAAGGACACATGCTCCCATAAAGGTCATTAAAATGTATAAGTCATCAAAGTCTCCTGAGTACAGCATTGCCCGGAACTCCCATTCCTAGGGACATGAAGAAATACAATAGGGCTCCAAACGCTGTACCTTATTTATCTTAATTAAAGAAGAAAAGGCTGGACACTTACTGCCAGTGTATCCAAGGCATCAACCAGAGTCAGAGAGTAATTCCCTAGGACATCATTGATGTTCAGATTGGAACTGAAAAAGAAAGAAGTAAAATTAAACAAAGGCGCTCTTCATCTAAAGTGAAACAGAAAAACGACCATAAAAGGAAACCCTCCTGAGAAACTAGAACTGTGCTTATGATCCAGAAAGCAGCTGTGGGCAGACGGCAGGGTAAATAAGGCCTCTTCTCTCAAGAGCAGCAGGGTCTGTGTTCACAGGAGGAGCAGCTAGAAGACAGCAGAGACGTGGATAGGGCAGTAGTGGGAAACCTCAAGGGAATGCCAGGGAGGGACAAGCCACTCAGGCTCTGAGACAGACTGTCAACAATTCCAGATCTTTAACCCTGTCTAACTTCAAACCTCTCAATTTCACAATCATTAGGAACTGCAGAGGGCTCCTGTCAGATGACCTGGTATTTCCTCACTGCTCAAACTATGACACAATGAGAGCTAGTGCATCCGGGAAGGTTGGGCAAACCGTGAAAAGGACCTGGTGTAGCTGAGATTCACATCCCGACTTCACTGACTGTTCACCACCCTATTACCACAAAGCCAGAAAATTATTACAGAGGTTCAAAGGGAAACAAAATGATAGTAAAAGGAGAAATAAGTCAACTACTTAATGATCTAATTTGCTAGAGACCAAAGTAAGAAAGCCCTTCTTTCATTTCTAGCCACAGCCTCACTCACATCTGGCATCCTCCGTCTTCTCTGCATGCCACCTGCCCTGGCACATCTCAGGGTCCCTTGCCCTACTTCCGTCCTATAAACAAGGTTTTAAGGGCAGCACCCAACAGTTCTGGAGGGCCTGGTCTGCTGGGGCTGCTAAGATGACTCATTGGGAAAGGCCCTTGATGATGACTCTCAGAACCAGAACCCACACGGTAGAAAGAGCACTGACCCCCACACACTACCCTCACCTGTACACAGCACCGCAGCATGCATGCACACTCGTGTGCACACACACACACACACACACACACACACACACACACTCACACACAGCCCTGGTGGGCTTCATTCAGCATGAAGTGGAACTTACATGAAGAAGCAAGCATAAACAGCTTCCGCATCCAACCCCTTTTATTTGGACCTTGCAGTGCTTCTCTTTTGTGTGTGCTGGGCACTTCATGGAGGACAAACAATGGAAAGCAAAGAACAAGTGCCCAGAGTGGGTTCTGTAGGAATCCAGCAACCCAACAGCATCACTGGACAACTGCGCTTCTTTCTTTTACTTGATTCTCTAAAAAATATTTACATGATGCCAAAGGTGCTCTCAGGGTGAGCATTATGGATTCAGGTCTCTCAGAGACAGGGCCAAGCACACAGGATCTGCCAAGGGTTGCAGGGGAGTCAAAGCAGACAGCCTCACATTCAAGTCCTCAAGAACAGAAACAGAGAGCTCCAAACACTCACCTCACCAGAAAACCCCATTTTGCTTAGCATCCCAACTGATAGGGCTGAACAAGAACCCCATTATCACCTGGCACTAGGCCTTCTCCTGAGTTATCCCCTAATCTGTGGAAAGTGGCACCCTCCACAGCTGCCCAGGGCCCATGGTAGGCACTAGTAATCGTTAGCAACCATGTTCCTTTCCATGTTTTCTGTGCTTTTTCTCTTAGTCCACACACAGAAGGGGCACAGTGTTCAAGTACTGAAGAGCTGGGTTCACAGCCACTGGTAGACCGCTTGCCGGGCACGTTAAGATGCTAAGTTTGAAGCAACAATGACCTTCCCTCAGAACAATGAATCCTCAGTAACACTAGCCAAGGGGCCAGTAACAACTGGCAACTGTTACCACAGTAGGTTTTCTTTAAAATGTATTTGTAATAATTGGGATAGTTCTACTCTAGTCAGAAAATCCACTTACAGATCTAGAATGTTCACAAGAGCATTTTGAAATCTTTCTACCAAATAATCCCAGCACTTAGGAGACTAGGGCAGAAGGGTATCAAGTTCTTTGATTACACAAGACCACGTCTCAGAAAAAAAAATTAATAACAGAAATTATCAAAATAGGAGGAAGAGAGTAGAGAATGGGGGAAAAAAATAGATTCAATAAAACAAGTGGTCCTGGCCCACCAGCACAGCACTGTCCTGCTTCCACGTGTCAGCTCTTCCAACAGATAACACAGCTCTTGGACATGCTTATCCTAGTCCTGTCTCACCCAACAGCTCTTAAGGAAGTCAATCTTTCAATACAAAAATCAAGAGTACAAGGGGTCCCGTGCAAGCTAAAATCTCAACTTCCTCCAAAGTCATTGCATGTGAATGAATGCTCAAGTCATCCATGCAATTCCTCCAAGGTGACACTTTGATGTTCTCACTACCTCTAAACAAACAGAAGATGAAGGAAAGAAGAGGAGAAGGAGGAGGAAAAGAGGAAGAATAAAAGGAGAAAGGGGGGAGGAGAAGAATAAGATGGTGGAGAAGATGATGGCTACAGTGCCTGCTTGAAAATCTTTAACTGTGTAGCTAATAAAATCAAGCAGACATGTTGTGGGGAAAAGTGCTACATTTACTCAACCTGTAACCGATGTTTGGAAATTTTATCTGTTCTGTGTGGGCAGAAAGATAATAAAACAAATAGTGCCTACACACTCAAGGACTTAGTAATCCAGAGAGAAGAATGGGACAGGAAGGTAAATATGCACGGTGCTCAATTCTCAAAGTTAAAGCCAGAATGGAGGCTCACCAGAAAGGGGTCAAACCCAAAAAGGAGCAAACCAGTAGAATGACCTTCCACAGCTCAAGCAAGACTTGAGCCCGACTCTGAAAGAGAAATTCTAAGAGGCCACACACCCCCACACACACACCCATACACTCACACCCACCTGCTTGAGTGGGAAGGTGTTCACATTTCTTCAGGTAAGAGGTCTGAGTAGGATTCTGAGTGTTCAGCTGTCTCTCTCCATCTTACTCCCTAGAGACAGGGTCTCTCCCAGACCCTGGAACTCACCAGATAGCCAGCAAACCCCGGCAATCCTCCTGACTCCACCCTAGCCAGTGTCTGGGTTACAAAAGAATGGCCACACCCAGATTTGTAGGAGCTTGCTATGGAAATCTAACTCAAGTGTTCACACTTTCATAGTGCCCTCTTACCCAATTACCTTAGCCCCAGCCCAAGGCCGTGAGTTTGGCATTCTGATAGGGAGTGGGGAGGCTTCGTTCCGAAGCACAGTTTTCCAAGGGAAACCTACCTAGCTAGCACTTAGATAAGTGGCTATCTTAAGCTAGATATGCCTGGGGCCCAATATTTTATCTGTTCACTTGGCATTTTCTTTTTGTTGGGAGAATATGGTTTGGGGAGTTAGCTGAATCAAGCACAGTCCCAGTTGTCATCCATGGGATTAAGAAATATCTACATTACTCAAAGGTTGGAATTTGGATTCTACAACCCAACAGTACTTGGGAGCTAGATAGAGACTGGCTATTTTTATAGGGTTCAAGATCCATTTACTTCACATTAACTCAACATAGGGTCCATGTCTACCATGATAAGCATCAAGAGGATGTGATTAAAGAAATGACACAGCCAGGCATGGTGGCCTGCACCTGTAACCACCGCACTGAGAGATACAACGCAGGCTGTTCAGCAGAGGTCACCCTCTGCTACCTATTTAGTCTGTGCTACATGAGACCCTGCCTTAATGAACACATTTGATTTTTTTTTTTAATCCTAAAGACAGTTTCTGGGCATGGTAAAAGCACACCTTGTAATTATTATGGGCCGAGGCAGAAGAATCCTAAGATTGAGGACTCTTCCTCAAAACATTTTTATCCTTGTTGTTACTTTACTCGTTGGAGCACTAGTATTGAAGACCTCCTACACACTAGGCAAGTACTCTACCACTGAGATATATCCCCAGACCTCAAAATAAAATTTTACTTTGTGTGTGTATAAACGTGCGTGCATATGTGTACATGCGTGCACGTGTGTATGAGCATCCACAGGGAGGCTAGACAATCACCTGGAGGTCGGGTTGTGCGTGGTTTTGAGTGCTGAAAACAAATCCCAGCCCTCTGTAAGAGGAAGAAACAGACACTTTTCACTGCTGAGCCATCTCTCCAGCCTGCAAAGGCTAATTTTGAAAAGGGCCAAAAGGTAGCTTAGTAGCAGACCACTTAATCTGGAATGGGCAATTATCATTATCAGAAATAAAAATATTTAAGCCTTTTTTTCCCCCCACATTTTATTTGGGAAATGTATTCAACTTGTTCAGAACCACAATGACAAGGCACAGGCCTGAAACTCTGAAAAGTACCAAAGCGTGAGAGAACGATACCAAACAGAGCAGGTACAGGGAAAAAAAAAAAAAAAAAGCAAGGAAAAGGAAGTTAAGCTTTCTGTTCCTTGTTGGCCAGCATGAGTCAAGGCCACAAAATCCCAGTGCTCTCTCACAAAGGCTTGCCAACCACAAGTCAAATGCCCCAAAGTGCTAGACATCATCCCAGTAAGAGACTAGACTTCAACTTGTACAAACTGCCAGTGCACAGCCAAAGCAAACCACAAATTATCATAGATCTAAAAAAAAAAAAAAACACCTACATCCCCCAAGATGCCACTGGGACCAACAGCTTTAACCAACCACCATCACTTCACTTTGCCAAAGAGCCCCAACCCTCACCACTACACATGGACATGGTAATCATTCCAGGAGACCCTGTCTACCCTCTCTCCTTCCTATGAAACTGAAGGCATTGTCTAAAACCTGTAGTTACTTTAGATTGCAGATGATGAGAACAATTACCTGTGAGGCAGTATATAAGCAAGTTATCTTACAAGAACTGGCCCCTCAGTTAGCCAATGGCAACTAGGAACAGAGTAACACTATTCCTAGTTAATAAATAGGCTCACCTTGTAAGACCTGAGCTGATACCACAAGTCAACCCCGACTGCTTAGCTTTCTTAATCTCTCATACTCTGCACCAATCCTTCCTCTCCTTGGTCGTAGGGCTCATGGCAGGTCCCTGAATCCCAACTCAAGGGGAGCAGGACCCCTGTATCTGTATCTCTTCCCAGGAGGTTAATTAAGACTCTTTACTCTGCCTTGTGTCAGTAATTGTCTCTTTAATTGGTACCTTGGGATAAGTGGCCAAGCCCGGCTTATTAGGGCAGCTGGAGTTTTTAATGGAACGCTGCTGGTTAAGTTAGGAACAATCCTTAGCAGGAAAGAAAGACTAACAGGCCAGCAGACCAATGGAAGAAGGAAAGGAGAGATTATGGAAGAGCCACTTTCCGAGGGAGCCCGTCCATTAGCAGAGCAGTTCCTAGTCCAGAGAAAAAGAAGATAAGTGAAAGACAATGAGGTATAATGGACGAGAACATAACTGATGTGCGCTGTGCTTAAAGTTCAGTTGGGAATGGACCAGAAATGCCCTGTGAAATATTCAAGGGAGGTTAAGAGTGGTCATCTACAGATTTTCAAACCTTTTCTGTGTCTTAGTGTCAACTGTCAACCTTTGGTTGACTCTTGGTACACAAACAAAAATACTGTCTTTGTAAAATAATAATTTAAAAACATCCAAAATAGGTATATGCTTAAGTTGCAGCTACATGAAAGAAGGAAGGAAGGAAAGAAGGAAAGAAGGAAAGAAGGAAGAGAGAGAGAGAAATGTGCTGCCATATGGACAGGAACTGGCAGAGAAGATCTTCTCTAAAAATAACTAGTGGGATTTTTCAGTTTCCCCTCTCAGATTTAATGAAATTTGTTCTCACAAGATAAAGAAAGGGGAGAGAAGAGGAGGGGAAGGAAACGGAGGGGAGAAGAAGAGGAGAGGGAAGAAGAGGTAAGGCTGGAATTGAAGAAAACACAACCATAGGTACAGAGTCTCCCTGTGTCTCTTAGGAGTGAGACATCTCATTCCTTCCTATAGTCCTCAAAAGGACTGATGTTACTTCACAAAACTATATAGTGCCCCCTCCCCAAAGAAACTGGGAGAAAATACATTTATATGAAAGAAAGTGCTGAAATTTAGCTCAGCTATAAAGAACTACATGGAGTCATGTGTTCAATTCCCCCACACTGCTGAAAGAATGCAGGATGGTTTTGGTTTGGTTTTTTTGTTGTTGTTGTTTTGTTTTGTTTTTTGTTTTTCAACATATACAAAAGCTGGCATATACATACACATAGTTCATCAGACCCAGGCCCTCTGTGTGAGGTTATCCCTCTTAAAGCTCATCGGGCTGCAAATTAAGACACAAATCTACATATAACCAACCCACTTTTTATAGCTCTTCCTGCCCGTTTAGAGTATTAGCTAGCTTGTGCGTGGGAGTCACAGAGTGTGAGTAGAGGTCAGAGGACAACTCTGGGAGTCTCTTCAGTTCTTTCTCCTTCTTCCAAGTGGGTCCTGGGGAATCAAACTCACATCTGAGCACAGTGCCAAGCGCTCTTACTGGCTGACTCATCTCATCAGCCCTTAGCTTTCCTTTCAGAAACTAAGAATCCTTCCCGGCTTCCATCAGGTAAAGGAAAATACACATGCCAGATGTCCAAGGATGTCCATGGAGAATGCCAAGACAACGAACAACCCAACAACTCCACTCCCATCTAAGGAAAGGGAAACGCGACAGTCACCAACCAGCCTGACTGGGTCTGTGGCAACGCACACCCTTCAGGGAGGAGGAACTTGGCTGGGTGACCTGCTCTCTTGGACTTTGAAGTCCACTCGAGTAACCCCGGAACTCCACCTTCCCATACGTGGCTAGTGGGCTGCTAGGACTGGCTGACCTTCTGACAGCACCATCACCCCACTGGTGTTTACGATGGTACCAAGCAATGACGATGTCAGTCAACTCTGTGCCTAAGAAATCATCCTTCAAGGATCCAGATCGCCAGTCTGGGCCAGGCAACTACCATCCCTGCCAACAAGCTCCCCTCAATCTAGGCAGCGGCCCCTGAAAAGGAGAAACACTTAACGCCTCATCCCAACCCGGGTGTCCAACTCACTAGATGGCCCCTTTCTAGGAACCGGCTCCTTAGTCTTCTTATTAAAGCTTTGGGTGTGGCATTCTGATCAGGAGTGGGGAGGCTTCGTTTTGAAGCGGGGTTTTCCAAAGGAAACCTATATAACCAGCACTTAGATAATGCGTACATCTGGAGCAAGGGACACTGTGATTGTCCCTTCCGGTCTCTGGGACTCGGTTTCCCCATCTGCAACAGAAAATGACAGGGACAGCTGTCCTAAAGTTTGGAGGGTCAGGGAGAATCAAGGGGACGGCAGTCCACTGAGGACCGGAGAGGAGGAACCTCGGACTACAGCGGACCGTAAAGACCCTGGTAGGCTCTCGGGGACCCGGAGGGGCGGAAGCCAGCGCGCGGGCTACTCACGGGTCTCCGCGGTCCGGCCCCCGGCCGCGGCAGTAGATGGGGTTGAGCTCGTCCTGCGGAAAGGCGTGCGCCATGTAGTTGTCATAGCCGAAGACGAACATGCCCCGCGCCAGGTCGCGCATCTGGGCACGCAGCTGCGGCGGGAAGGCGCCGCTGTAGCGCCGCTCGTACTCGTCCGGGCCGCAGGCACCGCCGCCCAGGGCATAGCCCCAGTGCGCCGGGCCGCACACGCCCGGTCCCGGCGTCGGTCCCGGCTCTGGCGGGGTCTCAAGCCGTCCCTCGGTCCCGCGCCGTGGCCGATGAAGCCAGGCCGGGCCTCCGGGAGGACCAACTGGCCCCGAGCCGTCGGGGTCCCTCAAGCGCTGGAAGCCGAAGCTGAGCGGAAACCGCTGGTAGAAGCCCATGCTGGGCCCCAGCCCGAAGACCAACCAGAGCACCGCGTGGAGGCCGAGGCGCAGCAGCACCAGCCCCAGGACGAGCGCTCGCCATTGCATGGTCGCGCGTCCGCCGCGGGCATTATTTTGAAGCGCCGGGCGCGTCCCCAGCCGACCGCCTCCCCGCGCGTCCGCCGGGAGCCCGTTCACTTCCCCTTTAAGGAACTCCCTCGTGACGCACCAGGAACTGGTCCATTGTCCCCCGCCCCGCGGACCGGCCCGGCCCGCCAGGCCCCGCGTTCGCCCGCCCGCCGGCCGCCCGGGATTGGCCTCGCACCGGCCCGGCCTCGAGGGGCGCGGCCGGGGACTCCCTCCGGCTCTATAGGCCGCCTGGACTGCAAGGCCCCGCCCCGCCACCGGGCCACGCCCCCTGGGCGGTTCCGAGTCTGGTCTAGCTGGCGTGGCGAGCCTAGGTCGCTCTGGCTTTTGGGGAAAGAACTTCCAACCAATAAGAGCGCGGCACGGGAACTCCAGAAGTCGGACACAGACATGGCCTCTGACCCGCCCTAGCCCGGGTAAATGGTGTCCCTGAACAGAAGATGGATGGGAGAAAGCCCGTCCAGGTATGGAGTATTAGGTGTGAGAAAGGTAAGGGCCAGGGCCTTTAGGCAAAGGAAGTACTTACGAATATCTAGGAAAGGTTTTTAATTTGGTGGGAGTGGGACTCCCTGGTCCAGACTGCACAAAATGTCCAGATTTTTATTGTTTTGTTATTGGAACGCCTTACCTTGGAAAAATCATTCATAATACTTCTAAAATACTCCGAGATCACATCCAATCCAACAAGGTGGGAGGGGGAACTAACACCAAGTCATTTTCATCAGAACTATTTAAACATCCTTTCCTGACAGTCCTATCATCTCATTGCAGTGCAAGGCAGAGGCGACCTTGGAAATGTAGGGCAGATTGGGGGTTTAACCCCTTCTAAGTCCTAATTCCTATAATTAAGGTTACTGATTTTTTTAAGGGCTGTGCCTTTCAACACTTGGAGCGCCTGTAAAAGTTTTGCCTTTCCTAAGATTACACCCTGTGTCTATCAAACTTGCAAAACATAAAAAAAAAAAAAAATAGGGGAAGTAACGAAATCAGTAATGCCTGTCACCAACCTGAAGGCAATGACAGGGAGGACTTAGGAAAGTGCTGGGACATTTTCCTTCCATTTTGGAGTCAGAATAGTCCCTGCAATGTGGTAGGGTACAACAGAGCAGCCAGCAACAATTCAAGTTCTTTGGGTTGGGAGAGCTTATTTTGTGAGATACAAAGGCCTGAGCAGTATACAAAAAAAAAAAAAAAAAGGAAAGCAAGAAGTTACTGGACTGGATACACTTGTATAAGACCAACTGATTCCAGTTCTTGACACGGAACTACTAGTTCCTGCCTCCCTGGAGCTAACACAAACTGAAAATGAACATTAAAGATAGGCTTTGTTTCCTCTGTAAGCTACTTCTGTGCAAATTTTAGCTGAAATTTAGCTTGCACTCTAGTCAGCTGTCAGCCACTGATGACAGCCACTGTTCTCACATTACAGAAAAGCCCTAATTTAAAAAGATGGGTCTAATAACCAGAGAAAACCAGCTAGTTTATGTAAAATGCTTTTCATGGCACAACCTGGCCAATAGAACAGGTTTTCAGAACACTAGCATGTATTCCTATTTTATCTTCATTTAAAAAAAAAACTAAAAATGGAGTATCTGTGACTGTTCCTTTAGACTAGGATTTCTCAAATTGAATGTAGCTGATGAAATTGAGACAACTCTATCTAATCAGAATACCCAGCCTTAAATAAAAAAACAAATTCTGAGACAGGATCTCACTATGTAGCCCCAGTTTGTCTCCAACCTGTAATCCTCCTGCCTCAGCTCCAAATGGGATATTATGGGAAGGTTTGTGATAGGTTTTTCCAAATACATATACATTCTCACAAGAGTACCTCAGGACTAGCATGAAAAAGTCACTTTCGTTTTAGGTACAGCTTTACTGTGCAGCTCCAGAGAGACAGCTGAGAATCCAGTCAGAATCCTGCCTTGTAACTGTAACCTTGCTTAGTTTCTGCACCTGTTTCCTCTGCTGCAAAATAGTCCCCATTTTAAGACATGAACGATACTTACCACAAACTCTCTCATACACTTACAAAAACAAAACCCCAACAAACAACAACAAAAAACTTGTAGTAGGCCCTGCTAATAATGAGATTGTCCTTTGTATGAAGAAAGTAAACTGGTATGCTGCCAGGCAGGGGTTACTTTTATGTGAGTGGGACCAAGACGATCTCATGTAAACTGTTAATTTCTGAAACAAGCAACTTTGCCTATTAAAAGTTAACTTACTCAGCCAGGCATGGTGGCTAACACTTTAATCCTGGCACTCAGAGTCATAGGCAGGTAGATTCGAGGGAGTTTGAGGCAGCTGGTCTTTTTAATGCCTGAAGTCCTCCTCGGGATGCTAAGGCAGGACCACTTAGAGACCAAAGGACTCAGACTAGCCAGAACAGCAGTGAGTCAACTGTCCCAAAAATAAACAAACAAAAGATAGTGAGCTTCCTTCCCCTCCCCCAGCCCCCCTATCCCACAACGGGAAATCAACTTAAATGTTCAGTCTCTCTCAACTGTGGCAAATGGTGTAACAGACAATAGCAATGGGGATTCCCTTTTGCAGAATGGGAATTGAAATAAGGTATAAAAATAGACATAAAGTTAAAAGACAAAGAAACAAAAACCCATTGTATGGGACATACCGTGTGACAGCTGGGGCCCACCACTGTCACAGATAAACTGACTACTCTGCTTCCCATGTCAAAGGGAAGCCAGAGAGCTACTTGGCTTCACCCCACCCCCTATTTTTGAAAGGAAGAATTTTCTAAGTGTCCCAGGTTTCTCAAAAACCGTAATGAATTCTTCCTGAGCCTACAGCAGCTACAAGGTGTTATTATTAGTTCTAAACAGCTTTGGAGTAAAAGGGCACACCACTGTAAAGGCCTTTCCAAAAAACATAAGCCTGTATGTTTTAAGTCTTTCATCCTCGTTACTGCATTGTTCTGTAAACTGTAATGATTAGCCCTTACACTACATTAAACCAAAGTGGAGGAAAATAAATATTTCTGTATTTTCAAGTAGATGGCATATAAAGCACTTAACATAGTCACTAGGCAAGTGGTGTGTGTGTGTGTGTGTGTGTGTGTGTGTGTGTGTGTGTGTGTGTATGCGTATCCTCACCTCTAGTATGCCACAATCACTAAGAAGCTGGGTTGGGAATCCTCACTGGATAGACTGGAAAGACATCAGCAACTCACCAGGGATACTACCAGTTAATGAGAAAGAAAAGGGGGGCATTCCCCCAAGTGCCAATCTGACACTCTTCTTCGAAATCAGGCTACATTAGCATGTTAAGCTGAGACTTCTTCACCACATTCCTTCCTTTTGTCAGGGACTCCAGATACTGCTTACATTGACTCTATGGAGAATGTCACTGACCTGTTTCTGTTTCCCTATGACACAGGCAGCATCAATGACAAAGGCACCCACTTTTATTAATAGCTCAATTTTAAATAGAACTCTGTGGAGGATATTTACCAACAGGAAACACCTGCCAACTTGTAGAAGAGCAAACCTAAGAGGAAGTCTATAAGGCTACCAACTGCATGACTACTTTTCTCCTCAAGTCTCCTGACTCACAAGTGTGCAACTGCTGGAGGCAGAACATTCAGTTTTCAATAAAATGTAGATATTTTAAACAACAAACATGATGGACGGTCTCCTCACAGTGGCACGTTTTTCAGAGTCCTTGGCCAGCAGGGTGTTACAGTTTGGTATCTTCTGGACCTCTTTAGGCTTCCACCAATACTCCAGAACTTCTGAGAGGATGCAGTTACCAAATCAACGTGCTTCAATGTCAGATGCAAAAGGAAGTCACTTTCCCAGACAAAAATAAAGTGCACTAAAGCAGCCATGGTCCAAAACACCCAATTTACTTATCATAGTCAAAAGGACGAATTTTAGAAATCTGTTTTGAGCCACACACCCACCATCCCAGCACTCAGGAGCCCGAGGAAGGAGGACCCTCAGTTTGAGTCCAGCCTGGGATACAAAGCAAAACCTTTTAAACAACCACTTTAAAATAATAAACGTTCCAATTTTGAACTAACCAGACTCACATTACGATCGATTTCACTAAATAGTAAATTCTTGTGAAAGGTATGCCAAATCACATACTCAGTGATGATACAGAGTGACAGTAAGTATGACAGCCTAACTTATTTAAATCATTTCTACAATGGCTCATTTCAAAACTCAATATAGCTTATAATCCAGATGATAACAATATTAGCTTCAGAAGAATCAGTATTTTTATTTCTTCATGTGTTTGGCAAACATGTCTGTGTATACATATTCCCATGTGTGTGTGAGTATGGAGGCATGCACACTTGGAGCTCCAGGGTTTATGTTGGTACCTTAACTACTAAGGCAGTGTGTCCTCAGAAGGAACCAGAGCTCTCACTCAGCTCATCTAGCTGAATGATGCTGCCCTCTCTACCATGCCAGAATCCACAGTCCTGGGATTACAGACAAACCACACTGTGAGCCTAACATCTACTGCCGGGGATCCCAACTTCAGTTTAGGAGGCAAGTGCTTTATCCACTAAGCCATCTCCTCAGCCCCAAAACAGCATGCGTGGAAAATGTTGGTAGTAGCTTTTAAATGTCCTGAAATGAGGATGAAAATATTTGCACTCTGAAGTAGATATGTTAGAAATTTCTTAATTATGGCTTTGATTTTTTTTTTTTTAAGCTGAGATGTAGCTAAGTGATAGAGGGCTTTCCTGGACTAAAGCCTAGGTTCAGTTTCTGGCAGTGTAATTTTTTTTTAAATAAACTGGATGATAAAATTCTTGACTTGCCCCTACCATTTTAAAGTCCTAGATTTGGGGCTAGAAGAGAGTGCTCGGTGACATCAGAGTGCCTGGCCAGCATTAGTGAGGATTAGACTCGATCCTCAGTACTGGCCTACCAAGTGCCACTGCAATGTGTGTGTATTAGAGCCTGGAGCACAAGAGCGCCCACGCAGGCACCTATGAGGTCAGGTTCTTTGATGAAGAGTCCTACAGCCTCCTAAGGAAGGCTCAAAGAAATAATGAGGACGTTTCTATCATTCCACCCCTGTTCACAGTCAGTGTGGTCCATCAGGGTACCTGGAATGGGCCTTGGGTCTCCACAGAGGTGCTGGCTGCAGTAATTGGCATAGTGATCTACTACCTAGCTTTCAGTGCAAAGAGCCACATCCAGGCCTGAGGGCAGCAACTTCAGCCCTCCATTGCTTCTTTCAATAAACAGTCACTATTTGAAAAAAAGAATCCCCTCTGAGCAAGATAGAAGGGAGGGGACCATGGTACCAATTCTGTAGACACTGTAAAAGTTTATTTCTAGTTCATCCCATCAACACCTCGGACAGCTGAGGTGACAGCCTTCCAGAACATGGTCTGTGGAGCCCTTTCCATAGTAATTATTTTCCCACTCCAGTCCAAAGGTCTGCATCTTCCATCATGATACATTTTAAGGTAAAATTGTCAATGCAACCCTCAAAATGCAAGTTTATTGAATAAAGCTGAGAGAGCAGTAAACAGACAAAAAAATGCATCCACACCTAAATAAAAAATTTACGTATTTACAAAGTTCAGTAACTGTTAGGTTTTCACATGCAGAGGTTATGCACAGGAAAATGTTGGTAGTAGCTTTTAGATGTCCTGAAATGCTGGAAAGCAATGGAAAGACACATAAACAAATTAAGGTTTCCATAGGTCAATTAACAAGAACCTATGCAGTCCCCGCTTAGTTAAACATTCTGATTCCAATCCCTCCTTTTAGGCACAAGCAAGTTGCCACATTCTTTGAAATGGTTCACAGTGACCATTAGTCATGTCGGGCTACAGGAGCAAAGTTTAAATATCCCTTTATTCAAACCACCCATCCGATTCAGGAAGAGTGCAACATGCCTCCGTGAATAAGAAGAGAACGTTAAAGCCCAGATTCTACTCAGTAAGAATGTGAATGGAGAAAACAAGTAGTGTCTGTGCAACACACACAGTGCAGTATATCTGTACAGAGTGTTCTTAAGGCCGTGGCAGTCTATAAATTAAAACGGTATTCAGTAAAAGAGCTTACTGCTGACTACACCTGGAGTGCTCAACACATCTGAATATGTACTGTTGACATAGGTGCTGCTTAACAGAAGAGACAAGTCACATACAGTGTGGGCAACACAGAAGCAGTCAGAGCATGGGGTCTATCGACTACATAGGCATAAGTATCAATTTACAAATCAACCAGTATTAATATGTCCCTTTATGTACGTGGAGGTCACTAAGCTACAAAATCCGTTCATTGTAAGTTTCTGTACAGCTCTGTATCATAGCAAACAATAAACAGCATTGGTTCCTCCGTTCTCTCTGTGGCCGATCATAAAACAACCTGTAGACGTTGCGCATGATTACATTAGATAAAGCAGGCAGGTCTAGAGTTGTCACAATCAGTAAGTCTAGTGGCACCAGTGAAAAGAGTGCCAAACCTTACATTGGTAAGAAAAAAAATAAGAATTTGTTTATAAGTATCCTTTGTGCTGAAAGTCAACTTCATGACTAGATATAAAAAGTCAGGAATTAAGGGTGTCATGCAGCAGCACAGGGTGGGTGACTGGAGACAAAGAACAGACGTGTATTCATATGAAGTCGGACATTCTTAAAGGGTTTTATTACATTAGCTGGAATGCTCTAAATTCATGAAAGCTTTTGAAAAAAATCTTCAATTCCCATCCCTTTAAAAAAGTGTGTTAAAAGGGGGAAAAAAAAAAAAACTAATGATCTGGACAGATAGAAAAGAGCATGCTATGACTCCTCCCACCTCCCCAGACGTTATCTGCTGACAAAGGAGTTTCCGAAAGCAGAAGGATTTTTAAAATTCACCAGGTAGGACATCTCCAGTGTAAGGAAGCCACTATTCTGACCTGGTGCCTCTGTTAGCTCTGACAGACCAATTAATCCTACAGTGTAAGTCTACATTTCACATGCATGCGTGAGATGGGATAAACAGTATGTCCGTATCCCACATCAGTCAGGCTTAAAGGTTTTCTAAATACTGTGGGTGGCACTAGAAATTCCATGCTGCATCAAGTCCATACCAGTAGTAGAAGCTACTGGACTCTGTAATGAAATAGGTAGACATTTACTGAAAACCAATACAAAAATCTGGCCCAGAAAGACCAGAATGGTAATGTGTAATTTTCTTAATTAAGATGGTCAAAAATGTGGGTGTTTAAAATAGAAAGGAAAGAGGCCTCAACACACTAGACATGTATATGAAGCCTTTTAGTGTGTGCTGACTTTTATCATGACAACTCCAGCTGATTTGCTATGAAGGATAGGAATACACATCTTCAGCAGTGCACATGAGAAATAAACTCTGGAAAAGGCAATTTCTTGGGCTTAGGAAGGACCATGTTCTGGGAAGTACTTCAGAGGGATGACAGGAGTTCTAGGGTTAGAGCCAAGGGGACTGGAGACGCAGAAGAGCTCTCAGCTTCTCCGGGATTTTGAGTGTTGAATAAGCCACTGAAGTGTGATATCTAAAGATGGGGAAAGTGAGAGTTAGGAAATCAGCATTAAGAAATAAACACATGATACATTACATACTTAAGGTGCTAGGTCTCGTCTGCATGTGTACTGAATTGCCTGAGCTTCAAGAGGGCAATTATCGACCGTGAACTTGGTGCCTTTCTTTATACATGTCACCTGTCAGATCAGGAACTAATCACAAACTGCCAGGAAGACAGATAGGAAACAAACTCCCTGACCAAGAAACTTGTAATAAAAGATAAAATAATCACTTGGGCTTTGATGACACTCAGAGACTGGCTTTCAAATGAAAGGACAAAACCACGAAGTCTTAGAAGGCATGCCTCACTGTAGAGGAGGGACTGCTGAGATGCAGCTAAGGCACAAGGGAAATGGGGTTGCTACTCACAGCGACACCTAGACCAGGGCTTCCAAACCTTGTTGTTGTTGCATTTAGGGCTGAACAATTCTCATTTAATGAGAATGTTTTAGGGTATCCCCACAGAATGCTTTAGGGTATCCATGGCCTTAACCACTCATTATGTGCCATTATCACACCCAGTACCACTGTGACAACCAAAATATCTTGAGACACTTCAAAATGTCTTGGGAGTTTTATCCAGTCATAAATAACAAAACTATGCCATCCACATGCATGCACATGTGCGCGCGCTCAAACACACACATGCACGTGCGCACATGCACGTGCGCGCATGCACGCGAGCGCACGTGCGCGCACACACACACACACACACACACACACTCACTCACTCACAGCCTAAAAATAGAGATAGGACCACTTGAGGAAGAGTGAACTGAAATTAATAGAGAGGGGACAGAAGGGAAGAAAGAATATGTGCATGCAACTGTCATAATGAAGCCCTTATTTTGCACTAAAAATTAATTTAAAAGCAATATCTTCTAGGGAAACACATGTATTTGCAAACCACTAAGATAAAGTGGGGCTAACAAGTTAGGACTTTATTCAAGTCAACAGGAAATCATTGGAGAATTTGAAACAGGGAAGCTATGTTAGCTTATTTAGCAAGCCAGCCAGTGCAGTAGAACTTGGAGGACTGTCCCAGCTTAACCGGACGGAACAGGACAAGCACAGAAGACAGAGAACTGAGGAAGGTGCAAACTGGGGGACAATGTGAATACAACATTGTCTATTTACCCTGGCTGGCTTCAAAGCCACAGAAACCTACCTGCCTCTGACTCTCTAGTGCTGGGATTAAAAATATGTGCCACCATGCCCAGGCACAACTGGTTTGCTTCCCAAGTGGCTCACATCTCAATTTCTAGTGGATCTGACAAGAGGCATTTTAATCCTAAAGATCTGAAGAAGAGAAGCAACTAACAAGGAACCAACATACAGTCAATGCTACAGGACCTAGAGGGAGCCAGGGAAAGTCCACACACTGAGAAGGCAGCTAAAAGACAACACTGAATTACTGTCCTGAGCTCTTTAAAATGTACTAACTACCTCGAGGCTATGGGAGAATCCACTAGATGTGCACTCTATCCTCCAAGTGTGAAAGATAACTAAATTCAGTCTTACATATTCCCAGCTAACACACAGTACAGAAATTGTAGACCATATACATCAAGTATAGATTAGGGTTGGGAACTCTACAAAAGTGACTGTCCACAGTTGAGAAAACAATGACTTAACAATTGTTGAAACACATCTTATACATCTCTTACTACACCAATGTGAAGTAAAATGACTGCGTTCTCATATTTAAGAAACTTTTAAGAAAAAAGAAAAACTTCTATCCTTCACAACTACTGGACAGAAGGTAAGATCCTGAAGACAGGTAAGTCCTCAGAACTAGACAAGAACACAGAAGGAAGAGAAGATACTCTACAGTCACGGGTTATAGGAATAAACACTCTCCTCTTGTGGTTTCAGGACACAATCCTCAGATCAGGGCACCTCCCCTGCCACATGAAGGGGACAGTAAAAGACAAAACCATGTGCACTCAAATACTTAATGGAACAATTCATTGAATTTATATTTTTGGAACTAAAGTATGTTATAAAGTTGAAAATTAACATCTTGATCCAGTAAATAAGATCCATTTAGCTGTCAATTTTATTTCTTGCTCCACATATATAGGCACTTTGATTCCTATAACATTCAGTTTGAATCTAGCTGAGGAACGGTGGCTTCCATAGCTTCAGTAACACTGAATACATGAAGCACTGAAATTACAAATTATTACTTCACCCTAGTGAGCCATGATCAGCCTCAAACACTATTCAACTTTTACCACCACTGCCAAACCCCTTGTATCCTTAATAAAGGAACCCAAGACTGACTTTCTCTCATCTACCGATCCCCACTCCTCTCTTTGCAACAGGGTTCTGCTACCAAGGTGTAGCTGCCTAGCACTCACCATGTAGCCCAGGCAGGCCTCAAACTCAGAGCAGTCTTCCTGCCTCGGCATCTCACGAGCTAGGACCACAGGTATCCACTCTTGTGCCTAGCATCTCACGAGCTAGGACCACAGGTATCCACTCTCGTGCCTAGCATCTCACGAGCTAGGACCACAGGTATCCACTCTTGTGCCTAGCATCTCACGAGCTAGGACCACAGGTATCCACCCTCATGCCTAGCTGACCATTTTGTTGTTGTTGTCCCTTTAGAAAAATTATCTGGCTGACATTCTTGACAGAAATAAAAGATTATTTTTCCTCCCAAGTTTCCAATTTCTAATTTAGTAAATATTAGAAAATATTTAAAGAAGTAGTTTGGTTTCAAGAAAAGTACAAAGCCCTAAAACCTCCACGAGGAGCAGCCTCTACTGACATTCTGTGCTAATTCTCTGCTATAGGGACTGAAAGATGTTTAGAAATATCTCTGTCTCTACCCCTTCTAGTTTTGAGAACCAAAAGGAAATGTCTCCATTCATTGCTATGTCTCCTAGGGTAACAAGGCATCAGTTGTAAATGAGCATACATTTAAATTAAAAGACAAAAAAAAAAATTGCACAATGTCCCCATTCCCATATAGCAGAGACCTTCCCCATAGAACTCATTTCTTCCAAAACCACCCATTTCTTACCTATATTATCCTTTTCTTTGCAAGAAATTGAATAGCAGCAAATTTCTCTATCCTGAATAGCAGACAGGTTCCTAGAAGAAACACAATTGGTCACACTGATGGCCACTGTCAGACTTTCCATACTTTACTCGGGTTCACTCATTTCCACTACTATACAAAAGAATAGTTTCCACTAACAAAACTTTAAAGATTTACTTTTCTGGTTGCCCAGTTTATCAAACTAAGAACCTGGTATGATCATTACTGAATAACATGATTATGCTTAGATGGCAGTCTAATACACAAGCAAGCTTCTCAATGTCCCTCGTCTTGGTACCTACATTTTCTCAATTAGCTGTTTCTCATCCAAGGCATTTGGAAGATCTCTCTTGTTTCCAAGTACTAGTACCTTTAAAAAGAAAAGATTGTCGTTAAGTGTCAAAAAAAAAAAGTTACAGAAACATATTGTAGTTTCTGAATACACCAAAACTGCTTTCATGTTAACATATGCCTTAATCTTAAAGTGCACTTGAGAAGTATTAAATAAATAAATACATATTTGAGTGACTAGTAGCCAATCTCATTTATTAATTATCCTGGTATTTTATAACTCCTACCATAAAGGCATCCTCAACTCAGTCTGTGGCCAACTTTTATTTAAAATCTACAGTCTCTGATACTCTAGGAGCTGAGAGATGGCTTAATGGGAAAGGCTGAACCTGAGTTCCATCCACACAACAGAAAGGCTCAAAGGATTCCCATAAGTTGTGGAATCATCTGACCTCCAAACACAAGCCATAGCACGTACACATGTCCAATGATTTAATCCACAGCATTAAATAAGATATTCTAAGGCTGTGATGTACATTCTTAGATTTCTAAGAAAGTCATAACCTTCACTGCTGCCAGGTGAGGCAGAAGAGGTTGGTGGATCGCTGTGATTTTGAGCCAGTCTGCTCTACAGATTATTGGGATAATCGGAATAAGATAATCAGAACTATGTAGAGATGTTATCTTTAAAAAGAGACACTCTTTACAGCTAAGGGTGTATCTGTCAATCAAATACAAATATGGAGATTCCAGCTTTTCTTTCAACACTGCCTTGGACACATAATCTAAAGTCAAGGGACACCCTGACTACCAAACATTCTAGCAAAAAGGGAGGGAGGAAGCCCAAGCGCCCCGCCCCTAAGTGAGCTGCTAGTATAGTCATTGGCCTCTAGAGGAAGGAGAGTCAGTTTTCTTTAAAGGTGTGGCCTCTGGTAAACTGACCATGCTCTAATGGATGGTCCCATGTCCATGAGAATACAGCAGCATAAACTGAACTCAGTGGATCATTAAAAAAAAAAAATCCTTTTTGAAAGGAGGCACAAAGTTGAGTGAGGGTGGACTTGGGAGGAGTTAGGGGGAGGAGTGGATGGAAAATATGAACAAAATACATTGTATGAGGACCAGGTCTAGTAGCCCCTGACTTTAATTTCAACATTCTAGAGGCAGAGGCAGACAGACAGATATCTCACTTCGAGGCCAGCCTGGTATACAAAGTGAGTCCTTTTCTACACACACACACACACACACACACACACACATACACACACACTGAAATGCTCAAAACTGATAGAAATATCATAGGAAATGGAAAAAAAATAAAACAAGAAGAATCGCTATTACAGAGAACTCTTGCCCTGAGAGCATGGTTCAGAGCTGTCTTCATCTCTGCAATCCTGCCTTCCCTGCATGTTGGCCTGGCCTAGGCACTATCTTACCATAGAACTCCCAAGGGAGCTTCCTAAAACCATTCCTATTACCGCAGTCCCCCCTTCACCGCTCTAGCTCACTCTCCAGCTCTATCAGTGGCATGCTTAAATCCACGCACTCACATAAGCGTGGCTCTCTATGACACAAGCAGCTCTGCAAGTCACTCACCCTAGCCACGCCCAAGGCTCTGAGTGCAAGTCACTCACCCTAGCCACGCCCAAGGCTCTGAGTGAAAGTCACTCACCCTAGCCACGCCCAAGGCTGAGTGCTGGAAACTGCTGCTTTCCACCAAGGGCCTGGGCCTGGAACTCTTCCCTACCAACTGACACACCCCTCACATTCCCGCTCACCCTTCAGATCTCCATCCTTCACTTACGCCTTCCTCCTTCACCTCCACCTATATAAATCTCTGCAGTTCTTAAAGACTTCTGCACCTGTCTCATACTGATTGCCAAAGCTGCACCATTAACTGCCCACTCAATCTATTTCCCCCTTGGCATGCAATGTTCCCAACAATTTATGCCTATTACCATATCCCCAGAATCGAGCACTGCTCTGACTACGCAGTCTGGTGACCATCTGGTTAAGGCATCTATAGACAGTACAATATCATGGATCCAGGGACAATGAGCAAAGGTGACCCTAGTTTTTAAGACCACATTCCAGAACAGTGGTTATTCTCCCACACACGAGATCTTTAAATCAACACAGAACTTTTCCAGGCTGTCCTGGAACTCACAGCAGCAGCCCTGCCAGTCTCCCAAGCACAGGGATTAGACATAAGCAACCTCACTCAGGTGAGACTAACAATTCTTAACAGAAATTCTTCAAATAACTCCTTCAACGAGAAAATATCGTAAGCATAGAGAAAGATCTAAAAGATATATTTAATTTCACAGTGTTTGGGCCATTACTCTTAGCCTGTAAAAATGAATACATTTTACTAATTGCAAACAAAATTATTATCTCACAGGCTCCACATCCATGTCCAACCAACTAATTTCTCACCAAAAACAAACAGGAAGCAAGGCTGGAGACTCAGAACTCTAATTCTAGTGCTGAGGAACTCGGGCGGAAGGATGTCCAGTTTGAGACCCTCTGGGTTATGCAGCAAGATGCAGACCTTCCTGGGCTACAGTGAAATCTATCTCATAAAGCACAAAACTAAGCGAAAACATTGGGGGAGGGGAGAGCCCTGCAACTTCACTGAGAATGTACAGACTCCCCTTGGCTGTCATTCCCTGACCAGCACCTCTTTACATCACGTATCATTAGTAATCTAAATGTAATTCAAAGAACATGGAAGAATGTATGTAGTTTGCATGAAAATACTATACCATTTTCCACAAAGGACCCGAGAAGCCAAGTATGGTGACAAACTCCTATTACTCCAACACTTGGGAGACTGAGGCAACAGGGTCACATGTTCTAGGCCACCCGGGCTACATCATGAAGCTTAACTTCAAAAAAAGAAAGGAAGAGAAGAGAAGAGAAGAGAAGAGAAGAGAAGAGAAGAGAAGAGAAGAGAAGAGAAGAGAAGAGAAGAGGTAGAGAGAAGAAAAGATCTTGAGGCCTCTGCATTTTTGGGAATTAGGGATCCTAAAACCAGTCAATCTCTAGGGATACCAAGATTGACTGGATCTCAATGTTAAATATGTAACTGCAAATGTAAAAAAAAAAAAAAAAAAAAAAAAATCGATTCTCCAAACTTACCGGAATCCCTTGTAACTGTGGTTTATCTAGAAGATTATGCAGTTCATTTCGAGAAGCTTCTATCTTTTCCCGATCTGCAGCATCTATCATGTAACTTAAAAAGAAATCAAAGTGAGCAGCATGCCATCTCTATGAATCTCCATCAACTAGAATTCTAGATTTCAGACTGCCAGTGAAAAGACATTACAAAACAATTTTTCTTTGAAGAGTAACTGACAGTCCAAAACGAAACAAATAAAGCAACAGCTTACACAATTGCATTGACTCCTCGGCAGTACCGCTCCCACATGCTCCGGAACCGGGGTTGTCCTCCTATGTCCCAGATCTGTAAAGAAAACAAGGCAATCCTTACTAAAGATACTTCAGGCAGTCATTGATGAAGAGGTGGAGAGCAATCACAAAGACTTGTCAAATGTCACAGAACCAAAGCAGCCCTAAAAACTTAAAACTCAAACTCAGTCTGTAAAATCTTAACTTGAAATTCTAAAGATGTGGATACTAAATCTAAACTTATGCTTGAGCAATGACTCGGTCAAATATGATAATGTGGTATTTAATAACTATTAGCCAGCACATTTCAATCACGAATGTACACAACTTTAAAATAACAACTGTAACATCTATAAAACCATTCAACATCTAGACTTGGATGTCAAAACAAAAAACAGCAGCCTGGGATCTACTAAAGTTGAAGTGTGTCTTTTTGAATTGTTCTGTAGAAAACAAAGTCAACATTCCTTCCCTTAGAATTTTCCATAAAAATTTCACTGTTCTGCCTGCCCTAATAGGCACCGTGACATAAAACTCCTACTTTAGGGCACTCCAACTTAAGCACTAACATTGGTAAAACAAATAAAGAGACACACAGGCAACAAAATGAAGAGTGTCACCGAAAGAGCCCCCAGAGCACTCAGCAAGCACATCTGTCAGTAAGAACTGGGTACAATGGTCACTGGCTCGGGCCAGAGGCCTAAAGTCATAGGAATTACAGAATGAAAACAAAAGCTACAAGAAAAAGTTAAATCCCCTAACAGGAAATAAGAGGAAATGATGCTAAAAATGAGTTACACTTTTTACACCTATTTTGTGTTTCAACTTTAGGCTTAATGATGAAGAAAAAAACTGGATTATGATATCTGCTACCACAAATATACTGAGCTAAAATTATATTACTAACTTTCAATATTAACCACCACGCAGGCAGAATATAGGACTGTTATTTTCTGGAACTCTTGAGACATCATATATTACTCCTACTAACCCATATGATAAGTTGACCTTTATGGGCTTCTGCATTTCAACTCTCAAACACTTCAACCTATCAGAAAACATCAATGACTGATCTATAGTATTTCAGAACATGCCACCCATTACCTGGCAATTATAAGTAGCAGGTAAAACCAGAGAACACAGAGATTTTTCTAATTACAGTTTAAATCAATTATAAAAAGGTCAATACATAACATACATGCGTGTATTCACACATACAAATGAACATGCATTCATGCATGTGTGTACCGCATATACATACACACACATGAAGGCACACACACACACACACACACACACACACAAAGTCTGAGAGGCTGACGTACCTTTATTGTGACGTTGCCTTTAGTTACTTTCCTCATGTTGAAGCCCACTGTGGGTATCATATCTTCACTGAACTGACCGGACTAAACAAGATAAAATATCTCAAGTTAGATTAAACAGTAATAAGAAACCATAACATTATAATCTTCTAGTTATCAATATTGCATTTGTACCTATTTTTAAAATGGAAACATCTGATTTTTAAAGGAGTATTTTGGAGCTGGGGAGGCACTAACTGAATGGCCTGAAAACCTGAGGTCCAGCTCAGAACCCACATAAAGGTGGACGGAGAGGAAGGACTCCCCAAAGTTGTTCTCTGACCTCCACCATGGTAAGCATACCACACACACACACACACACACACAGACACAGACACAGACACACACACACACACACACACACACACACACACACACGCATGTATACATACACACACTCACACACAGACACTCACTCACACACACATACACACAGACACACAGACACACACACTCACACACACACACACACACACACACTAGTAATAAGTGAATAAAAAAGTATATGTATTTTGGAATTTGATTATGAACTTTCAGAAAGTTTCTGTTTCCAACTGGACAACCAACAGCTATTATACCACACTATGTTTAAATCTACCGTTTTCTAATTAAAAGAGGCATGCATGCATCATACAGAGAAAACTATACAGCTGGCCCTCATTTTTTCCCCATTATTGTATATTTCTGAATAAACTAGGTTTGTGTTATAATATTACAATATATCAAAGATTAAAAACTTAGAATGGTTTCAAATTGTCTTGATTCATCTCCCACATTCCAAATAAACTTTACAAATGAATAACTTTGTTAACACATCAGTCAAAATTACTGCTATCCTTTGTCAGTGTTCAGTATTTAATGGCTACCAAGTCACTCCACAAAGCACCTGATTTACTCGGTTATTATTCTAATTCTTTACAGCTTCCAATACAGTGTCATATTACTCAGGAGTCTCCCATTCCACACCATATCCTCTGGTTCTATTGTGATATACTTACTGAATCATAGTTAATGCTACGTTTATGCTTTTATATCCTAGACACTTTACCAACTGTCAGCATTTCTCAGTTGAAGTGGCTGACTTCTGAACTGGCCAACATGATGTGCTGGTTAAACCAATAGCTTTACTCACAGAGATCACTCAAACAAATAAGACTATTTGTGTTCCTGTGAGGCCCTAACACTGGCTTATTGTGTACTGTGACCCTACGTTATCCACACAAGCATTCTATAGTTTAAAAGTTCTATAGTTTCTATAGAACCTCTATAGTTTCTATAGAACCTCTATAGTTTCTATAGAACCTCTATAGTTTCTATATTCTATAGTTTAAGTTCTCAGCAATACTGATTCCAATTTTACAAATTAATTTCCTGTGAAGAACTCAGAAAGTTTTTTATTTTGTTTTGTTTGTTCCAAGCAGGAAAAATGTTAAGTAACTGAAATCGAATATTACTTCCAACATTATTCCCAGAATGTTCACCTAAGAGCTGTTTGCTGGGACAGTCTCACTAAGTAGCCCCAACTGACCCTGAACAAATAGGTAGAGACAAATAGTCCTGCCTCTACCTCCCCAAAGCAGGAATTACAGTCATAACACACTACATTCAGTCAATATAAATTACACATTTAAAAAAAGAATCTAGTGCTAGCTGGGCCATGGTGGCACACGCCTCTAATCCCAGCACTTGAGAAGCAGAGGCATATGGATCTCTTTGAGTTCAAGGCCAGCCTGATCAGAAAGCAGCCAGAGCTACCTAATGATCCCTTATCTCAAGAACAAAGCCTAGAGCTATCAAAATGATATGTGGTCATGATGTGCCACATACACATAAGCCCATGAAAAGATGTTTTACATCACTAGTCATTGGAAAAGCCCAAATTTAAAACTAAATAAACATTTAGTGTACAAACGTTAAGACAACTACTAAGAAGATAACATTTAAAATTCAGAAAATAAGTGTTGCTGGGCTTGATATCATACACCAGTAATCCCATCTTGACTCAGGAAGCTGAGGCAGTAGAATCACAAATGTAAGGCCAAAGTCTGAATTACACAGGTAGATCCTGTCTCAAAAAAGGAAGAGAAAAGAAGATTGTAAAGAAACTGAAACTTCTGCTGTGTACAAGGGGCAGAAGACCGTTACAGGGCTGCTTATCAGAAACAGTGTGAGACTCTTCAAAAGCCAACAATGGATCTCCTACATGCTACAGTCTGGATGCAGCTTGTGTCCCCAGGATTCGTGGGGGGTCTAGAAGGCATGCTGGTTTATCAGGAGCACTGCCTGAGAAAAGACCACAGTCACTCACAGGCCGGCCAGAGCTAATTCTCAGAGAGCAGCACTGCAAGTGCTGAAGCCTGACCCTGAGCCTTGCAATGTGATCACTTCCTCTTAAAGATGCTCACCCTACTGTGATGCCAACTGCCAGGAGGTTCTTACAGGAGCCTCTAACAGAGGTGTATGCCCGTGAACAAACTTGTGGTGACATCTTTCTCTATACAGCTAAGGCTAGAACCTGAATTCAAGGTGGCTGAGAGGGTTCCATTTTTATTTTTCTATCCTTTTTTTCAATTTAGGGGCATACTGTTTTCTCCCCATAGCCTTCTCTTATTAACTAACTGTAGAACTACTTGAACTGCACTGATAGTGGTACAAGCAGTCTGTAATCCCAGCACTCAGGTAACTGAGGCAGGAAGATCATGAGTTCAAGACTACCTAGGCTACATAGTGAAACCTTGTCTAAAAAGAAAACCAAAGCCAAACACAAAAGAAACGTCCAGAAAAGAGACAGAAAGATGGTTACCTGGAATGAGACTAGGAATGATTCGGGCATAAGGGATATTACTGGGAAAAGAAAATGTTTGAAAGTTATGCATCTACAGCTATGCAACTCAAACCATTTGTTGAAATCACTGATTTGTACATCTGAAATTGGTGAGTCTTATGGTAAGTAAATTGATACTTCAGTAAGATTTTAATGAAGTGGGAAGGACCAAGAGCTAGATGTCACTTATGAATGAGCATTTGCCCAGCTTTGTAAAGAACTGGGTTTCATCCCATGTACTGTCCACTTTCTTCCTGGCCACACTGTCAGTCTCAATTAAGAAACAAATGTCAATGGGACCTCGTGAAACTGAAAAGCTTCTGTAAGTCACAGCATGCTGTCATTAGGACAAAACGACAGCCTACAGATTGGGGAAAGAGCTTCACTAACCCAACATCTGACAGAGAGCTAATAACTAAAATAAATTTTTTAAAAAACTCAAGAAGCTAGACACCAACAACCTTAAAAACTCCATTTAAAAATGGGGTACAGAGCTAAACAGAAAATTTTCAACAGAGGAATCAGAATAGCCTAAAGAAACGTTCAAAGTCCTTAGTCATTAGGGAGATGCAAATTAAAACAACTCTGAGATTCCACCTTACACCTCTCATAATGACTAAGATCAAAACCTCAGAGGAGACAAGGAAGGATATTTGAATCTTTCTCAGGAGGGGAAACAAAATAGATACTTGAGATCAATGAAAGGAGGGAAATCAGTGGAAGATGGGATGGGAGGGTGCAGGAGGGGATGATAGGTAGGGAGAGCAGGAGAAAGGGAAGGGACATCATCTGCGGGTGGGGGCAATCTCTAGGGCATGCAGGGATCTGGGATGGGGAGAAACCCCAGATGGTTTGGGGGGAGGGTGACTCTAGCTGAGACTCCTAGCAGTGGGGGATATGAATCCTGAAGTGACCTCTACTTCTTGTAGCCAGGCAGGACTCCCAGTGGAAAGATAAAGACAGCAAGCCACCCACAAAGCCTTCCACCCAAAATGTGTCCTGCCTACAAGATGGGCAGGAATAAAGATAGAACAGAGAGACTGAAAGAATAGCCAACCAATGACTGCCCCAAACTGACACCTATCCCATGGGCAAGAACCAAGCTCTGACCTCATTAATAACATTCCATTTGCTTGCAAACAGGAACCTAGCCTAGTGTTTCTCTGAGAAGCTCCACCCAGCAGCCAATGGAAAAAGATGGACAGTCTCACACCCAAACATTAGATGGAGTTCAGGGAGTCTACAGAGTTGGGAGAAAGATTGAGGGACCAGAAGAGAACAGGGACTCCACAGAAAAACCAACAGAGTCCACTAACCTGGATCCTTGACGCTCCCAGAAACGGAATCACAAACCATTAGGCTGGACCTAAATAAGCCCCCGACCCCGCACATAAATAGCATATGAGCAGCTTGGTCTTCATGTGGTTACCCCAAAGTGGAGTAAGGATTGTCCCTGAGCCTGCTGCATGCATGCCTCCCCGCCCGCCTGCCTATGGATCCTATGCCCCTAAATAGACAGCCTTGTCTGGCCTCAGTGGCTGTGCCTAACCTGCAGCAATGGGGAGGGAGTGGAGGGATGACACCCAGAGAGGGGCTTCCCCTTCTCAAAAGAAAAAAAAGGGGAACTGGGAATGAGAGGAGGGCTTGAGTGAGGGGTACTGGGAGGAGAGGAGAGCTGATATTGGGTTGTAAAGGGAATAAATAAATTTAATGAAAAAAATAAGAGGAAACTGTCAATAAAAAGCAAAAAACAGCAGTGATGGAGACCAGATGCACAACCCACACACAAGTCTTTGAATAATCATGTTTTCTCTGATTTACAAGCAGAAGATGCTCTGGGCTAAGCTAAGAACTCATAACCCACATTCCAGAACTGGCCATTCATGGGGATTAATGAACTTCATTGTGCTCACTTGGATTTGGTGGCACAGTCGAAATAGCAGCAGACATCAAGCTCCCATCTTCCAACACCCCATTTTTTCCTGCTAATAAAGCACTCTACTCCTGTCACTGTCTCAAGCTTTCGCCAGCTGCGATCTTCTGCGGCCCCAGAGCCTTAATACTATCACCAAAGTGGACTAATACTTCTTATGACCCAGCAACTGTGCTTCTGGATACAAACTCAAAGGAACTGAAAACAAACAAACAAACAAACAAACAGGGATTCTAAGAGATTTTTGCAGGCTCATGTTCACAGTAGCATCATTTAAAATACTAAGAGGAAGACGATCCCACATGTGTACAAGAAGACAAGTAAACTAACTGTGATACATACATACAACAGAATGTTAAACAGCCTTGACAAGGGAAGGAGACCTGACACACGCCAGGTGAGCCAAGTAAACTAAGTCAGTCATGAAAAAGAAAGCTAGCACACGCTCTTGTGAATGAGGTCCTCAGACAGTCCATCTATGACAGTGGCCAGTGGAAGGCAGCAGAGAAAACTTTTTAAATGAACGTACACTTGGATACTCCTCACACACAGCCGATGGACTATTAGTCAATGTTCTTGTGTGCAGGGACTTCCCAATAATTAGATACCAATAAATCTTAATGAAGGGATCAGGTATGGAGGGACAGAAAGGGGGGCAGGGGGAAAGGAGAGAAGGGAAGACCCTACCTGTGACTGATGTAGAATTCCAGCACTCTGGGAGACAGATAGGATCAAGCAGCTCATGGTACACCACTAGGCCTTGAATTCAATTAACAGTGCTACCAAAAATAAATAAATAGGCCTGGAGAGATAGCTCAGCAGTTAAGAGCACTGACGGCTGCTACTTCCAGAGGATCTGGGTTCAATCCCTTGAACCTATATTTTGGCTTATAACCATCTATAATTCCAGTTCCATGAAATCTGACACCTCTTCTGGCCTCAAGGGGTACCCGGCACACAGATATATGTGCATGCAGAACACCCATACACATAGATAAATTTATTGAAAGGGGTAGATAGATAGTTCAAAGCACTTCTCTTACAAAGGACTGAGATTTCAGTTCACAAAGATCTCTAACTTCAATCCCAGAGACTCTAACACCCTCTTCTGGCCTCTATGGATAGTGCATGCGAGTATTACACAGACACAGTCAGACAAAACATAATGCTCATACAAAAAATAATAATAAGATTTATTTTAATGGGAGAAAGGCTAAAAAGACTTGCAAAAGACCCAGGTTCAATTCCCAGAATCCACATGGCAGCTCATAATTGTCTATAACTACAGCTTGAAGGGATCCAACTCCCTCTTCTGACTTCTTTAGACACAGGCATGCACACAGTTCACATACATAAGTGCAGACAAAACATTTAGACAAATCAAAAATCTAAATTTTTCCATATTTTAAAAATAAATATGTAACAAAGGAAGAGAGGAAAAATGAAAGGAGAGTAAAAGGGGAGGGGGACAGGAAACCTTACCCTCCTGACTAAATAATTAAAATTGTGATCATCGGTAATGCTGCTATAAGAAAGCGCTGCGGTGTAGAGAGCGGGTGTTCTGGGGTGCTCCTGAGCCTTCTTAAGGGTTCACTCATCGCTTTCTTTGCAAGTACTACTCAGGTAAATTACTGAAATGTACTGACAATATCTTGCTATTGCTACCAATAATCTACAGCAGCTAAATAATAAACTACCCTGGCTAGGGACACCTCTCAGGAGGTAAAGTGCTTGCCTTGCAGGCAGACCTAAGAGTGGATCCCCAGAACACACGGAAAGCCAAGTGCAGTAGTGTGTGGCTGTAAGCCCAGTGCTCCTACAGCGAGGTGCAAGGCAGAAACAACATTCAAAAACTAGCAGGCCAGCTAGCATGACATATGCACTAACAGGAGAGCCTGCCTCATTTCCTCTTAATTGGCTTCAGATACGTAACCAAGTTTCAGTCACAAGTTTCTATCTGTGACTTTAGCTCAGAGGGTACACATGGATAGCCACACAGAAGAACATCATCACACAACCAAATGAGTAAAGTAAAATGCTGATGAGACTTTGATTCTGCTGAAGGGTATATGGGTGTTCTCTAAAAGGATTTTTTTTTTACCATGCAATTTTTCTATACACTTAAAATAATTTCCAAAGACAGCATTATTAATTTTTTTGATGTACTAGAAATCCAACCTAGGTTTTTGGCAGTGCTAAACAACTGTTCTTTTCAGAGCTACATCCTTGTGGGGCAAGTGACCCATGCCACCAGAAAGAAGAGGTAAGTCTGTGTGAGCCCAAACCTCATGAAACTCAGAATCGAGTACAGTAGGCATCGGGCCAGCTCTCTGCCAAACTCCACCTGCCCTGGAACACATACCACAACATCCTACTGAGAGACCCATGACCATGAGTCACATAAGGACAAACACCTGAAGTGCTTCCCCATACTACGAGAGCATCACTAGCATGTGGGAGTGAACCAATAGGAAGCATCTACCCCCATCCCACCCTACTCCTCAGCGTTTATAGAGTCCCTATCCATGTAGAATAAAGTGCACAAGTTGTTTCACCCAGAATATTTTACTGAGTTGTAACACTTTGGGGAAGAGTTTTCTCTCCGGAAGCATTCACTGCTGGACCTTTGACCCACCTGGCAGGCAAAGCTCACGCCCCTGCCATCCCTGGTGCTGACCTGGGACCTGTTACCTGCCCTGCTTGAGCTTCCCTTTTGAGAGCTGTAACCAGAAACTTACAGAATCCCCAGTTCCATGGAAGACAACACACCTTCAACCTTGAATGGCTTTTAAACTAGGGATAGTCAAAGAAACACTTTACAGCAGCTTCTAGCAACTGTGCTTGGTCTTAGAACAAAAAGGGCTTGTCACTACATCTTGTACATAAGGGACAGAGCAAATTCCATGATTACACTCAATCATAAGAAATTGACAGTTACTTCAGAAATGGATACATGAATACAAACCAGATTGAAAATGTCTTCAATATTCCAAAGGACACTAACTTACAAATGTCTTCTAATAGAAGAAAGCATGCTTTATAATTTTTGTAGAAAAAATATTGACTTTAAAACTGCCTGGTTTGTTGTTTGTAGCAATAGGTACTGATTTACAATCGACTTCAATGTTTCCATTGTAAGTTAGAAGCCAGAAAGTGAACTGTATGGGTTCATTCTTTCAAGTCCAAGCTCCTCTTTGTTTGGAAATGCATAGATCACAGCAACAGGCTTCTTTACATCAGCTGCCACCACACACACACCAGGGTAGATGCCACTATTAAGGCTCTCTTTGGAAGGGTGAGAAAACTCATCCATACTGTCCATTCTAGCATCATCCTAAAGATCATGCAAACCACTAGCCCCTCTTTTCTGAGGCTGTCATCCCTTCAAAACACCAGCCATCTGTTCTCACTCTTAGGCAGCAATTTGGGTCCACTCCCAACTGCAGACACACTTCCTCCCTACAGGACATTAGTTGAAAAGTACAAGTTATGGGATTCATCTTAGCAAAGCCCCTCAAATGTGCCACAGCCTTTGAATGAGAGCTCTCTTCAGAAATATAAGCAAGGTGAAGGAATAGTGTACAGACCTATAACTTTCTATTCCCCTACAGAAATAGACAGCTTAGGTATTCTTTTTCTAAATGATCCCAATTCCCCACATGGGCCATCACACCAGATAAGCCAATTCAGAAAAGTGTTTCTCTGAAGGAAAAAAAAAATCAAATAAAACTTGTTGCAAAATCCTAACGATGCAAGATTATTTTTTTTCAAACCCGGCATAATTGGCAATAACAGACTCATCAAAAACAATC
The DNA here is from genome assembly GCA_902729485.2 of Mus minutoides. Lineage (NCBI taxonomy): Eukaryota > Metazoa > Chordata > Mammalia > Rodentia > Muridae > Mus > Mus minutoides. Next base: position 49,103 of record LR751503.1, read on the forward strand.
TTCAAACTACTCAGAAAATCCCTGGCAGAGACAAAGACAGCCTTCCGGGCATGCTGCAGAGAGGACCTCTGTACAAACAAGATCTCCACGCAAGCGCACTGGTATGTAGCCAGTTTTATATCTACCAGTTCAAATCAACTGACAATGGCTTCAACCACCAAGTAAGGCAGTTGTTGATTTTTTTAAATCTAGAATGTCTGCATAGATGAAAGTGATGTTTCCTAGGTGTACAAGACAGGCAGGTAAGACAGGCCAAAGACACTCCCTCACAGGCATGCAGTGTTCAGCCACTTGTAGCCTCTCCTCTTACATGTCTTTGACAGCATGTACAGAATTAACTGTGCTATACAGTTATTAAGCACCTACTGTGCTCTTCTCTGTGGTCTTTCTAAAACCATTCAGCTACTCTGCCTCTCCCATTCTGCATCCACTTAATCATTCACTCATTTCATGAACAGAAAAGGGAAACAACAAAACAAATATAAAAATACTGCTCAAAAACTATTAAAATAGTCTATGCAAAGGAGGCAGTGATATAGAGCAAATGAGCATCTAATAAAATCCTTCCTGAAGTGGTGATTTTTACATCCCCTAAAGATAATGTTGGACAACTATAGGTAATTATACAAATTGCCCATTTCATAAAGCTACAACAAAGTATTTTGAATGTTTCCACCATAAATAAATAAATAAATGTCTCAGAACACGTGTTGTTTAGTTGTAGAGCACATGTCTGAGCACACTTAAGGCTATGGGTTAAATGTCAATGCAATGTATGATTGTACATGCATTGTACATCACATGGCACAACATAAATATCTAAAAATATAAATATTTAAAAATATCATTTGTATGAGTAACTTTAAAAGGACAATTCAAACTCAAAACGAGAGCCTGGTAGTGGAGGGGGCATGCCTTTCATCTCCGCACTTGGAGTCAGAGGCAGGTGAATCTCTGAGTTGCAGGCCAGCTTGGTCTACAGAGCAAGTTCTAGGACAGCCAGGACTACACAGTGAAACCCTGTCTCCAAAAACAACAACACCCCTCAAAGACAACTGCCACATATCATCCTGATTATGCTACTTGAAAATGAATCTAGATCTCTACACCTCAGTCTAGCTGTGTCACTTTTGATCCGATACAGAGATAGAAAACTGTAAGAACCGCTCATAGAATGGACACATGATCCGTTTCTATAATTGCTTTTCGTAAGTTTCTACCCCAGATCATGCCACATTGCTCCAAATACTTTCTGCTCCCTTTCCTCTGGCTTCTTTTTCTCTTCTTAGTCTCAAAAGCCACCAGAGATGAAGCATCTTTGTTTGTTAGCAGCTGGCCTTTAATAAAGTACTTTATTTAATAAAATACATTCCTTTCCTATGTGAAGCAAACCATACTTGGGCAGTACAGTGTCTAACTCTTCATAACTGTAATAGTCCCATGAGCCACTCTAATATTTTTCCTCTGATGAGCAGCTCTGGAGAGGCAAGCAAGTTCGCCTGGTCCAGATAGTAGCTGCAACATTTATTTTTCAAGATGAGTAGTGGTAAGTTTATATATATAGTCATGATACACAGCATCACAAATAACAATATGCATTCCAAGGCAGACCTTCTGACTAGGAACACTAAAATCCCATGAAGGTCTTACTACTGTGCATTAGGCAAATTGAACATATCAGACCAAAATTCTCTCGACAACAACTTGCTATATAATGAGACATGAGAACTACTAATGAAAAACCTAATTGTATTCCTATCTTAACTCACTCGAACCAACTAATTAACTCTCTTGCCTGCATGTTCCAGGGAGCCACTCAGCAACAATCTCTTTTTCAAAGACAACTCTTGAGGATTAAAATGTTCTCCAGCCCCAATTTCAATTAGGAGCATGACACTCTCATTCTGGTAACCTCTATTCCTGAAGAACATTCATTTCCAAAGATCTCGCGATGCTTTCTGTGTGCACAACCTGTCACCAACAGCATTAATACGATCTCACCAAATTCATGCCTAAAAAACTGCCTACAATTTTCAGTTTGCCTATGTGTAAATTCATTTTGCTACTCAACCAACCCAGCAAGCACCCCTCCCCACCCCCGTGCAGTATCTTCAAGTATTCAGAAACACTGATAAGCCATCAAAATTAAACAGATACCCTAAAGAAATAAGTTAGAGAGCTATATATAGTAAGCAAAGTATGAATGCATCTCTCATGAACATTAACGAGCAAGAGTAATTGTTAATAAACTATATTAACAAATATAAATTAAAATAGGTTGTCTTTGTTTATTAATACAGGATCTTACTATATACCCCAGCATAGATTGGAACTTAGTTGTAGACCCTTTCTGAAATGGATGGGTGGGTGGGTGGATGGGTGGGTGGGTGGGTGGGTGGATGGATGGATGGATGGATGGATAGGAAATAACAGCAAGGTGAGTCTTTGAGCTTTCCTTCCTTCTGGTAAGAACTGGGTATTTTGCTGAGCAGTGGTGGTGCACACCTTTAATCCCAGCACTTGGGAGGCAGAGGCAGGAGGATTTCTGAGTTCAAGGTCAGCCTGGTCTACAAAGTGAGTTCCAGGACAGCCAGGGCTATATAGAGAAACCCTGTCTCGAAAAACCAAAAAAAGAAAAAAAAAAAAAAAAGGGCTGGAGAGATGGCTCAGAGGTTAAGAGCACTGACTGATCTTCCAGAGGTCCTGAGTTCAATTCCCAGCAACCACATGGTGGCTCACAGCCATCTGTAATGGGATCCGATGCCCTCTTCTGGTGTGTCTGAAGACAGCTACAGTGTACTCATATATAGTAAATGAATAAATAAATCCTTTAAAAAAAAAAAAAAGAACTGAGTATTTCAAAAAGTCAGAGGAAATGGACAGACCTACTTCCCACTGCCTGCCCTGAAGTGTATATGAGCTGCTACCTACTTTTTTTTTTTTAAGTTACAAAAGGGGAAGGGGCGCACACAGAGAGATCCAGCCTATAATTGTAGCTCTTGGGAGGCTGAAGCAAAAGAAAGTTGTGAGTTCCAGGCCATCCTAGACTACAGAATAACAGCCCATATTTAAAAAAAAAAAAAAAAGTCTGGTGCTGTGATACAGAACTTCAGAACTTCAGTCCTAGTGCTGGGGAGGTAGAAGCAGATAGCTCTCTAAGTTCAAGGCTAGCCTAGACTAAAGAGTGAGGTCCAGGCCAGCCAGAGATACATAGTGAGGACCTATCTCAGAGAGGTGGAAAATGTATTATGGAAAGGAAAATTAAAAAGTCAAAGTCCCAAGTTGCCTTCTAGGTATCTATTAGAGCTTTACGGGGTGGCTGTTAGGGGCACCCAGTGATAGAAATCAGCAGGCTATGTAACCTAGTCCTTTAGTCCACACCACACAGCAAAAGCTGCATGGAAAGGCTTCAGAATATGCTGCGACTCTTTTCCAAAGACTTTCTTTTTTAAGTGTGTGTCTATGTAGGGGTGTGTAGGGGTATGTGTATGTGAGCACCCATGTCCTCTTGGGATAGAGATGTCTGATCCCTGGGAGCTAGACTCACAGGTAGCTGTGAGTTGCTCAGTAATGGTGCTAGAAATCAAAATCAGGTTCCTCAGAAAATTGGAAATAGACCTACCTAAAGACCTAGCTATACCACTCTTGGGAATACACCCAAAATATGCCCTGCCATGCCAAAAGGACACATGTTCCACTATGTTCATAGCAGCCTTATTTGTAATAGCCAGACGCTGTTCCTCAACAGAAGAATGGATACAGAAAACGTGGTTCATTTACACAATGGAATTCTACTCAGCTATTGAGAACAAGGACATCATGAGTTTTGTAGACAAATGGATGGAACTAAAAAATATCATCCTGAATGAAGTAACTCAGACCAAAAGGACATGCATGGTATGCACTTATTAATAAGTGGGTATTAGCTTAAAAAGTACAGAATACCCAGAATACAATCTACAGAACTCAGGAAGGTTAACAAGCAGAAGGGCCCAAGTGAGGATGCCTCAATCCCACTTGGGAAGAAGAAGAAAGCAACCCCAGGGGGAAGTGGGGGGAAGAGGGAGGGACCTGGGTGGGAGAGGGAACAGGGAGGGGAAAAGGGGAGCATGACAGGTATTGGGGAGGACAGGAATGATGCCCTGAGGGCTAGCAGAAAGAATGGAAACAGGCAACCTCGGGAGGTAAGAGGTGAGAGGACCCTCTAGAATGTACCAGAGACCTGGGAGGTGATAGACTCTCAGGACTCAAAGGGATGGAGGGACCTTAGATTAAATGCCCTACAGTGGAGAGAAGGAACTCTAGAGCCCACCTCCAGTAGAAAGACAGGGCTTCAAGTGGAAGGATGGGGTTGCCACCCCACAGTCAAAAATTCTGACCCAGAATTGCTTCTGTCTGAAAGAACTATAGGGACAAAAATGGAGAAGGGCCTTAGGAAAAGGAAGTCCAGTGACAGGCCCAAATTGGGATCCATCTCAATGGGAGGCTCCAAGACTTGACACTATTACTGATGCTACGGTGTGCTTACAGACAGGAGCCTAGCATGGCTGCCCTCTGAGAGGCCCAACAAGCAGCTGAGTCAGATGCAGACACTTACACCCAATCAATGGACAGAAGCTGCTGACCCCTGTGGTTGAATTAGGGAAAAGCTGAAAGAAACTGAGGAGAGCAATCTCATAGTAAGACCAGCAGTCTCAACTGACCTGGATCCCATTGCTCTCTCAGACAATGAACCACCAACCAGGCAGCATACACGAGCTGATATACAGCAGGACTACCTAGTATGGCCTCAGTGAGAGAAGAGGCACCTAACCCTCTAGAAACTTGAGGCCCCAGGGAGTAAGGAGGTCTGGTGGCAGGGGGTGGGGGGACATCATCTTGGAGAGTGGAGGAAGTTACAGGATAAGAGTCAGAGGGCAGACTGGGGGGGGTGGATAATGACTGCACTGTAAAAATAGATTAAAGAATAATAATAATAAAAGAAACTAACAAAATAAAACTCAGGTCCCTACAAGAACAGCCTGCACTCCCAACCACCAAGCTTCTGTCAAACCCTACACTGCAAATTTTCAACCTCATTAAACATTAAGATAAATGGCATAGTCCTGACTCAGCCTTCAGAATATTGGGGTTACAGGCTTGTATTATTGTACCACCACTCATGGCTTGCTCCATCAGGTTGAAACAAACTCTCGAGTCTCAAACTACACCTAAAATCTCACCGACATGACTGCCTAATTAGGAGCTGAAGGACAACACACAAACCAAAGTGAATGGAAGAAAGCCCACATGCTCTCAAAACTGCACAAAGGACGACAAGCAACTAAGAGTGGGAGAAAGTCTTGCAGGGAAGAGCACACCAACTGCTTATTCAGTACCAGATGGTCAGTTCTGAAAACAGACACAAAGTAACATTACACAGGTTCAATAGGTTACATTTAGAAAAATGTGTATATACACATATGCATGTAACAATTAATGAAAAAAGAAGCCATGAATTAGAAAGAGAGTAAGGAGGGGTACATGGAAAGGTTTAAAGGGAAGAGAGGGAAGGCAGAATGTATTATAATTATCTTATAAATATATTTAATTATATTATAATCCTCAAAAATAAATGAAAAAAAAATGTTCAAAAAAAGTGAATGGGGGCTAATGGATGAGTGAGACACCGCCAAGCTGACCAACACAAATATTTGGGAAATTGCAGATGACTCTAAGCAGGGACCTACACCAAGACATATACTGGCAAACTGTCTAAAGACAAAGTCAGAGGCTCCTGAAGGCATCAAGTAGGAAGCAATTCATTACAGATTTGGACTGGCAGGTTTTTCATCAAAAATTTTAGAGGCTTGGCTCTGGAGTAAAGTCCTGAGACAGACCACCTTCTTAACACTACAGAATACCAAAGAGAGGACAGGTGAAGGCCAGGAGGACTGTTACGCAACATGCTAAGCGTAGGCTGGGGATGCAGTTCCACGGCAAGCGTACCTAACCTGAGGAAGCCCCTGGATCTGACACCGAGCACCAACAATAAAAAGTTAAATGCAATAGAGCATATAAGCAGAATAGGGCTGGCCACATAATCATTGATTGACAGCCAGGCCTGGTGGTGTGCGCCTATAACCCCAGCACTTGAGAAGCTGAAGGAGGCTTAGGAGTTCTGGGTCAGTGGCTGGCATCAGACATCATCCTCGTCATTCTCCATCTTTTTTTTTTCTTTTTTTCTTTTTCTTTTTCTTTTCTTTTTTTTTTTTTTTTTTGAGACAGGGTCTCTCACTGGAGCTATGTGTCTGCCTGGTTGGCCAACAAGCCTCAGGGATCCTCCTCTCCATCTTCCTGTGTGCCCACACCTGAACTCATACTTGTGAGGCAAAGTAGTTTACTGTGCTTGCGGCATCCCAGCCCTCCTCCTGAGCTGTAAAGGTTCTGAGTACAGCCGGAATCATGGGTTAAATGTAACCTAGGAAACGCTTTCTCCGTGACTTCCTCATGTTTCTCACATTTGCTTAATTGCAGACCTAAATAGCCACTAATGATGTTGCAGTTTAAACAGCAGAATTTATTTCCCTAGAAGCAGAATGTGACCAACTTGATGTTAAGCAATTTATCTTGAAATCCATGTTCAATCCTGCCAATTGACTTTTTTCCCCTTTCTGGTTCTTTGAGACAGGGCTTCTTGTAGTCTAGGCCAGTCCCAAACTATGTAGCTGAGGGTGGGCTTAAGCTGCTGGTCCTCTGCTCAGTGTCCAGAGTGCACCACCATGCAACATTTAATAAAATTGGGGGCTTTAACTTGATTATTACTGGGGAGAAATACGTGCCCCAGCTCACAAGTGGAGGTCAGAGAACATTTTCTAGGAGTGGGTTCTCTCCTTCCACCATAAGTGGGTTGTGGGATTAAACGTTTATCCACTGAGCTATCTCACGAGTCCTAATAACATTGTTTTGAAAACACCAAACAGATTCTAATTCCCCAAAAATACTTTAAACCAAATGTGTTCCTTTCAGCTATCCTCTGTCGCTATGACAAGACGCCATGACCAAAGGCACCTAATAAAAGAAACATTAATCTGGAGCTTATGGCTCTGCACTCTCATTCAGCCACCACAGCTCGGTTTGAGGTATCAGTAGGTCGTTTCTCTACCCACATCCATCTCTCTCCAGCGGAGCATAGTGTGGCTGCAGAAAACACCAAGGATAACACAGACTCTTTCAATGGCCCCTCTCCACTCTACCTGGGTGTTCTTGGAGAAACACGGAGCACTGCAAAACCATTTGATCAGCCCTGTCAGTTTGAACAGTATTGCTTTACAGTGAGACTGGGCTCTTACATGAAATATTGAGTCATGATATGTGACACAGATTCCAAAGGGGAGTGCTTTTCTAGTTAGATGCATCATTACTTATAGCTGTCTATAACCCACTTACTATTATCAGAGAGTGGCAGGAAACAGAAGTTCAGAAGAAAACTGTAGTTAGTACCAAGAATGTTCCTAAGGACTCATGATTTCTTTACTAAAAACGCATCATTGTTCAAGTCAGGTGTGACAGCACACACCTAGCGTCTTAGCACTCAAAACAAGGAGGCAGGAAGGTCACCAGCTCAGAGACAGCCCATGCTACATGTTATAAATTCATTAAAAAAAATAATAATAAATGCAAGGAAGGAAGGAAGGAAGGAAGGAAAAAAAGGAAGGAAAAAAGGAAGGAAAAAAAGGAAGGAAGGAAGGAAGGAAGGAAGGAAGGAAGGAAGGAAGGAAGGAAGGAAGGAAGGAAAAAAAGGAAGGAAGGAAGGAAAAAAAGGAAGGAAGAAAGGAAGGAAGGAAGGAAGGAAGGAAGGAAGGAAGGAAGGAAGGAAGGAAGGAAGGGGAAAAGGGAACATCTTATAATTAGCAGGATACCTCCTGCTGATGAATACTATTCATAGAAATAGCACTGATGGTGAGCTGAGGCTGTGGCTCAGTGGTAGCATGCTTGCCTAGCATGCATGAAGCCCTGGTTCAATCCCCAGAAGCGTATGTTAATAACGGTAACCTCACAGTAGCAGTAATAATAATGCCAATCATCTTCCACTTCACTGACCTCATCTTACAGAAACAAAAATTTGATATCAAGGTCACAAATACAATTAAATGGGGTCAAAACTAGTTATTAGTTAAGTCCAAGGCTAACTTCTAAAAACTGTAAAGTTATGCTACACTTAAATCTAAACCTCAAACACTTCAGGGTTATTTGTTGCCAGGCAAGCAAAAGTGATTACTTCTAGGGAAGGGGAGCCAGTGTCAGCGTACTAGGGTAATTACCTCTTATCATCACCATGACAAAAAATGACAAAATGCCTCACAAGAGGCGACTTACAAGAAAGGAGGTTTACTTTGTCTCATTATTTGATGGAGGGAGGTGACAGATGGCATAGAAGCAGAAGCCAGCAGCTGTGAAGGCACAAGCCTGTTCACATAAGCAGAGATCCACCTCCTCCAGCGAGGCCCCACCTCCTAAAGGTTTCACAACCTTGAGAGAGTGCCACCAGCTGGGGACCAAGTGTTCAACCACAAGAACCCAGAGGCCACTGTAAATTTAAAGCACAACATCAATCAATAACCATTTGAGGAGTTTTCAAGAGGGTGAAGCTGCTGGCATTCTACATTCAACACTGACAAGAGCATCAACTTCATCTACAGAGCCTAGGCTAGTACTGACCAATTTTGTCAGCAGGAAAATAAAAGAGACGAGCGAACTGCTCAGCAGGATGCCCTAACATGTACAGTGAGTGAGTTATAGCAAAGGAACATTTTAGTTGCTCTCTCTCAGAAGGACCAAAAATTTGCAGAAAGAATCAGAAGCTAGTACCAGGCATGGTGGATCATACATGTAATCTTTGCAATGAGGAGACAGAAGCAAAAGGATAATGTGACAAATAGAATTCTGCCTGAGCTACATAACAAATTTCAGGCTAGCTTGGGCTATATAGTGAGAACCTGCCTCAAAGGGGTATCAAAAAATAAAAATAAAAAAATAAAAACTTAGGAATTACCCTATAGTGCTTCACTATACTATAGTAAGTAATACTTAGTAGACTAAGTAATTACAGTGTGTCTGCAGAGTCAGGCCCAGTGCTACATGCCAAGAGAGCATGCTGTGCAGAGACAGGAATGCAGATACCACAAATAACTCCAAGTCTGAACAAGGAGGGGGAAAAGGAAAGCCAAGCCTAATTACGAGTTGAGGAAGCTCCACAGGCCTGGGACCTGAATGAATGTATAAGCAATGCTATCTAAGCGAAAGGAGCAAAAACAGTCCAAAGTGCTGAAGGCAAAGAAAAGAGCTCAAGGAACTGGAAAGAGCTCAGCTGGAGGACCCAGGCTTAATCCCTAGTAACCACGTGGTGGGGAATCACAACTGTCTAGAACTCCAGCCCCCAGTGACTCATGGACTCTAGATGTGCACATGGTACCCAGACATGCATTCAGGCAAAAATACCCCTATGCATAAAGTCCGTAAATACAATGAAAATAGGGAAAAAAGAAAATGGCTTAGTACATTGGCATCTCCTGTCAGCACCACAGTCACTTACAAGGAAGGTCCATTCCCTTTTCTCTCTCCCCACATGCATCTTGCTAATTCACCTGTAAATCTTAGCCCCTCCTCCAAAGCTTGCCAAAGGAAATGCCAAGATTTACATGTGTTCCTAGGAAAGCTAATATAGTCAAGAGCCAGTAACAGTGGCTTCATATGTAACACAAAGGCTAAAGCAAGCATGTAACACTGCAGCAGGCCATACCCAGTTTCCAAACTAGCGGTCCTTACAGGGCCTGAAGGAGCCCGTGGCAAAGCAACCCTAAAGTCGGTCTATGGCTAAGTCGCATGCAAAGTTCAACTACTTTATGGCCCCAAACTCTAAACTCCAGGCTAAGTGGGCACGGGTGGCATACACCTGTAGGTCCAGAACTCAGTAAAGAGAGACCAAGGGATTATGTAGTTCAGGCCACCTCAAGCTTCAAAGTCAATGTGAGTCTTCTTGGAAGTATGTGAGACCCTGTCTCACAAAAACAAACAAAACCTGCTTCAGGCTGCCCTCAAACTCACAATTCTCTTGTCCCAGAGTTCTCCACCACTGGCATTGGAGGCATATGCCAGGTTTAGGTCAGTGATGAAGCTCCTCTCAGTTCTCCTCATATGGTGAAGACAGGTATAACACACCTCCTGTCACTGGAACATTACAGTATTCATTGTCGAAACAATTCTCAACATGAGGATGGATAATGCAGGTATCCTGTAGCTTGCCCCACTGTTTACAAATTATAGGATTACAAACAAGTCAGCTAACCCACCTTACTACTGTTCCGTTTTGATGTTTATGGAAACTCAAGAATGATGTGAAGACCTGGAATCTTGTACCTTAGATTAGAACTCTTAGGCTCAGAACACAGAATTAAACCAACGCTGGCCAGGAAACCTCTGTGTCTTTTAAGAAATCAGAGATATAGTTTGCAGCGTTATGCCACAAGGTGGTAAGGAGACTAAGGCCATAGGAAAGAAAGAACTGGCCCTTAACCAGAATACCTCCCTCCAGAATGCCAGCGTTCTGGTCAAGGGTATACTTAGATGGGACCTTCAAGTAAGTCTATAATGTTGCTTTCTATTTGTGTACACAGTAATTTTAAAAACTTGCAATCCTCCTGCCTCAGCTTCTTGAGGAGCTAGTATTATCAGTCTGCACTGCCAAGCCAGTTTATTTAATAGTTTTCTTAACTAGACTATTCTCACATCCAGTCTAGTTTTAAAAAAAGAAAATGAGGAGCTGACGAGATGGCTCACTGGGTAAGAGCACTGACTGCTCTTCCAAAGGTCCTGAGTTCAAATCCCATCAACCATATGGAGCTCACAACCACCCATAATGAGATCTGACACCCTCTTCAGGCACGTTTGAAGTCAACTACAATGTACTTATGTAATAATAAATAAATCTTTGGGCCAGAACAAGCAGGGACTGAGCGAGCAGGGTTAACTGGAGCGAGCAGAGGTCCTAAAAAAAATTCAATTCCCAACAACCACATAAAAGCCCACAACAATCTGTACAGCTACAGTGTGCTCATATACATAAAATAAATAAATAAATCTTGGGGGAAGGAAGGAAGGAAGGAAGGAAGGAAGGAAGGAAGGAAGGAAGGGAGGGAGGGAGGGAGGGAGGGAGGGAGGGAGGGCAGGCTGAGAATTTAGCTTAATGTTAGAGTATTTGCCTATCTATCACAAGGTCCTGAGTTCACACTCCAAAGCCTCGAGGATGTGGGGATTACTAGTAAATCTGGGGCTGAACACCCTTTTCAGTCTGTCTCAGTGATGAAATTCAAAACACTCAAAAATTTCCAAGAACTAAGCAAAAAAAGGCTTACTTCCTAAACAACGCTACTAATCCTTAAAGTATAATCCAGTGAAACTTGGACAGGAATTGAATCTAAGCACCACACAAGGAGCCTTAAGAAGTGGATGTGTGGGGCTGGTGAGATGGCTCAGCGGGTAAGAGCACCCGACTGCTCTTCCGAAGGTGATAAGTTCAAATCCCAGCATCCACATGGTGGCTCACAACCATCCGTAACGAGATCTGGTGCCCTCTTCTGGAGCGTCGGAAGACAGCTACAGTGTACTTACATATAATAAATAAAATAAATCTTTAAAAAAAAAAAAAAAAAAAAAAGAAGTGGATGTGTATTGACTATGTCCTAGCACTACACAAGCAGCTACTCACTTAATTCTCAACTCTGTGAAGCAGCTTAAAGATCATCTCACTTCCCAGAGGAAGGAAAGTAGCCAAGAGATACGTCCACAGACGAGTTGTAGCCACTGCAGTATTCAAGCGCAAACATGCTGGCTCCATTTGGTTTTGTCCTCTCCCCCCTCCCCAATTCTTTTTGGTTTTTGAGACATGGTCTCATCTCATGGTTCTGGCTGGTCTAGAACTCATTATGTAGACTCACAGGACTGACAGAAATCTGTCTGCCTCTGCCTCAGAGCACTGGGATTAAGGTGTGTGCCGGGGCACCAGGCATAAAACCTACCCTTAACGTTATATTTTGAGCTCTAGAATACTAATGTGCATTCATAAATACACTTTTTGCTTAATTTTCTATTTTGGATACTACTGATTTACTGGAAGACATAGCTAAGCACCCAGTATGTACCATACACCTTCTGCACAGAGTGTTATCAGTGAACGAAAGTCCCCACTTTCAAAGTGAGCAGATTACAGTAGTATAATAGCTAAAACTCATGGTAAGTCTTGTCAGCTTGACTAGACAGAAATACCTAGAAGATCAGTAAAGCATATCTCTTTGGGATAAGCATACGTATGATGGCTACATTTAGGTTTTGTTTAGTTTGTGTTTTTTAAGACAGGGTTTCACTCTGTAATCCAGGCTGACCTAGACCAACATTGCTGAGGCTGGCTTGTAACTCCTTCCTCAGACTCCTGAATGCTGGATTTCAGGCATGAACCCCCACACTAAGATGAAGCTCTTGATGGATTATAGTATGACAGGATTATGAAAAGTAGGTCAAAAGTAGGAGGTAAGGCCTGGTTGGAGAAAGGTCACACAATTCCTTGGGAAATAGACCTTATCCCTGCTCCTTTTCTGTTTCCTCTGTCTGCTTCCAATGCCAAGAAGTTAGTAACAGGGCTAGTGCAAGATGGCTTAGTAGATAAAAGCACTTATTGCCAACCCTGACAAATTAAGTTTGATGGACCCATATGGTGGAAGAAAACAAGCAACTCTCACACACAAGTGTATGCACACAAACAATTTGTACATACATGTGATTTTTTTAAGTTAGAAGTATGCTAAGCCACAGTCTTGCCAGTTTAATGTTCTGACCAAAAGCATGGGACACTAGTGAACACTAACTGAATCCTCTCAAGTCACAAGACAAAGAACCATTCCTCTAAGATGAGGTATTTCAGCCACAGTGACACAGGAGTCACTAAAATAGACTCTTCCCATGTGCCCACTGCTCAAAGAGTTTTTATATACTGACACGACACAGCTGGAAGACATGCCCTAGCTTACACTGCCCATTTTACACAAGAGGAAACAGGCATTGAATTGAGGGTGTGCTAGCTAGGTTTTATCAACCTGACACAAATACAGACATATCTACAAACAGGGAACCATGGAATAAAGGAGTTCTCTCTGGCAGAATGGCCTGTGGGTATGCCTATGAGGCACTTTTATAAACTTTTCTCAAAAACAGCAAACAAAAAAATCATGCACCAAAATTAGCCAGACTCAAAGTCTATACAACTTAAGAAGCTTATATATGGTTAGAATTGGCATCCAAATGGAAGCTATAAAGCTTCATATTAAATTTTATACTGACTCTACCACGCTGATTTAAGTACTGAACATATTTTCTCATTTAGCTACCACCAAACCGAAAAAAAAAAAAATCCATGACAGAATTAAAGCTAGAAAAGCAATTAAATAAGTGTTTGTGCCCACCCACTGCGTTATTCATCCGTCCTCACCCTCACGTTACTCCACACTCGCATGTGCACTCACTGTGAGAGCTATCCCCCTGGGCGCGTGGTCCTGGTTGTGTAAGACAGCGAGCTGAGCAATCCAGGGAAACCACCAGGCAGCAGCAGTCCTCCTAAATGGCTTCTAATTCAGCTCCTGCCCTGACTCCCTCAGAGATGAACTGTTACCTTGAAGTGTAAGAATAAATAAACCCTTTCCTCCCCCAACTTGCTTTTGGTCATGGTTTTTATCACTGTATCAATAGAAAGCAAACTAGGACAAGGGTTAGAGGGCTTGCAAACAACGGTACAGCAGAAGGCAGCCTTGAACTAGGGGGTATAGCTGGCTGGCTCTCTGTCCCTAAACGCTATCTTTCGAACTCACATAGTCACATAAACGTAGTTCAAATAAACTCTACCACATAGAACTCATATGCTATTAAATTTAGCCTTATAGTAACACTTTGTACATGCTAAATTAACTGTTACTAAGTAATGGTACAAAAATATTTTTAGTATCATTCAATAAACACATGATTTTCTTTCTAACCCAGCTTAGGAGAAAAAAAAGACCATTTCTGAAAAAAAAAAATAAAAAAACAGAAAAAAAAAGGCTACTTCTTAGATACCTGAAGCCTACAATTATTTTGCTAGTATAGTTCTAAAGTCATATTTATAGGCACACTGTTTTAGAGTACTGTGGCCTGAGCCAGTCTTGTACAGCCAGCATGTCAAGTCTATCAATGAGCTACAGCACCAGCCACTTGGAGATTACTAAGTAATCCCTAGAGCTCTATAAATTTTTAAAACTTAAATGTGTGTTTTCTCTCTGGGCAGTGGTGGCGCACACCTTTGGTGCATGCCTTTAATCCCAGCACTTGGGGGGGGGGGGGGCAGAGGCAGGTGGATCTAAGAGTTCGAGGCCAGCCTGGTCTAGAGTGAGTTCCAGGACAGCCAGGGCTACACAGATAAAACCCTGTCTCAGAAGGAAAACAAAACAAAACAAAACAAAACAAACAAAAAAAAAACCAAAAAGTGGTTTTTCTCGATATGAGAAAAGAATCATTCTGGGAGCTGGAGAACTGACTGTTCTTCCAGAGGTCCTAAGTTCAATTCCCACCAACCATCCAACCATGTTGTAGCCCACAACTGTAATGGGTTCCAATGCCATCTTCTGGTGTATCTGAAGAGAGACAGTATATTCACATACATAAAATAAATAAGAAATCTAAAGGAGGGGTCTGGTGAGATGGCTCAGCGGGTTAGAGCACCAGACTGCTCTTCCGAAGGTGATGAGTTCAAATCCCAGCAACCACATGGTGGCTTACAACCACCCATAACAAGATCCGACGCCCTCCTCTGGTGCGTCTGAAGTCAGCTACAGCGTACTTATGAAGAATAATAAGAAATGAATCCTTGGACCGGAGAGACCAACCAGAGCGAGCGAGGCTGTCCGGAGTGAGCAGAGCCAAACGGGGATGGCCGGAGCTAGCGGGGATGCCGGAGCTAGCGGGGACGCCGGAGCTAGCGGGGACGCCGGGGCGAGTGGGGCCAACCGGAGCGAGCAGAGCTGATCGGAGCAAGCAGGGCCGTTTGGAAAATAAAAAAATATTTAAAAGAAAAAAAGAAAAGAAATGTAAAGGAAAAGGAAAGACTATCATTCTGGCAGGTAAAGGTTGCTTGCCACTAGGCCTGATGACCTGAGTCTCATCCCCAGGACACACACGCTCCCCAGGACACACACGCTCCCCAGGACACACACGCTCAAAGGATAGCACTAGCTCCAACCCACCACACATGTACGCACAGAAGAGATAATATAATAATTAAAAAAGAAAATCATTCTAGTGTATTAAACTAGACAAACTATGAAACTAGATCCAAGTACAAGAGCCAGTAACTAATTTAAGAAGCAGAGTAACCTTTGAAAAAAAATAGCATCTTAGAGCATAAGGCTTGTAGTTGGGACTCTGAAGCCACTGAGTGAAACTGTCACATCTCAGATAAACTAAAGCCAGCCTGGGGGCGCTCACCTTTAATCCCAGCACTTGGAAAGCAGAAGCAGACAAATTTCTGAGTTCGAGGCCAGCCTGGTCTACATAGTGAGTTCCAGGACAGCCAGGGCTACACAGAGAAACCCTGTCTCGAGAGAAAAAAAAAAAAAAAGTGTGTTCAAATCTTTTCATTCACTGCCAACTCCAGAACTCCTCCTCAGGAAATGCAGCTCAGACAAGTAAACTGGCCTAGAAACCACTCACGGTCCTCGATGAGGAGATGATCCAATATGCAAAGTGTGAAGCACTAAACAGCTCAGCTACAGGGAACCTTTTTATAGCACACACTGCTATATTCTGGCCCTAGACTGTTCCTGTACCAGGGAACCACCACCTATTACTGCTGTGCCTTTCCCTGATGGCAGGCCTCCTGCAAGTCCTGAAGTGTGTTGACTACAATCATATCAACAGTGCAGGTGTTTGTGAGCCTGGTGAAACCATCTATAGGTATAAAAGACTACCAGTTCCTGTGGACAGTCACTGAAGAAGGCGAAGTAGGCAGTGGCTTTCAGGATATGAGAGACACTTTTCCTTGTCCTTCCTGCAGCAAATGAATAAATGGATTTTACATGCTACAGTGACAAATTTTTCTGTGACAAACTAGCCTTTTCTTGCCTTGTTCTACTTAATGCCGTTGATGGGCCCCTAGCCCTGAAGCATTCTATCAACAGCCAATGACTGAACCTGATCTCATGCCCTATAGCCTGCTTTAGAAATTCTGTGCATACATCTGCATGTGTCAGGGTATGTGCACATGAGCATGCAAGTGCACATGAGCATGCAAGTGCCCCTGGAGACAAGAGGGATCAGACTTACATGCAGCTGTGAACTGCCTGATGTGGGTGCTGAGGACTTAACTCATGTCTTCTGCAAGAACAGTATACACTAGTCTTTGAGCCATCTCTCCACTACCTACATCCAGATAGATAGATAGATAGATAGATAGATATGCATGCAACTGAAAATTTAAAAAAAAAAAAGGCTGGGCTGTACTTCTTCTGTACTTACACAGTCTGCCTGTAAGATTGGGGAACTTTTTTGTAACACATTTTGCTATATTCTGGCCCTAGAATGCTCCTGTACCAGGGTGAGAGAACATGAGACAATGTCCCCGTGGAAATCAGAGGGTCTCAGGGATGGAACTCGAGCTTGGTGGCAAGTGCCATCTGCTAAGCACTCTCCCCTGCCTACAACTTCTTAAAAGGAATTTGGATACACACTTGAAAATGATAAGACAAAAATGCTTTGAAACACTGACATGAGTTCACCTAGGTGATGGAAACACAAGTGATTTCTTCCACATCTCTTCTACACAGCCCTTCAAGTTCCAAGCAGCCTATCAAAGATATAAGGCTGCAGTGCTAGATGGCTGTATGGCTGAGAGTACACAGCACACAATCATCAAGACCAGTGTTAGGGCCTGTAACAAGCCTGGTGCCCCACTCACTGGCAAACACTGTGCATATAACCAAACACAGATACACACATGAATAAATAAATTCTCTTTAAAAAAAAATATCAAGGAAGCTCTCAAGGGCTTCCAAAACTAAATTTTATATAATATATAGGCACAATCCTCTCTGCCTCCAAATTCAGTGATAATCTGGGAGAAACTGGGAAGTTCACTAAGTTGTCAAATAGTCTTTAAACACCATCATCTAAAATGGATTTGAATGAGAACATCAGGTTTTCATGGTTCTTCAATTACACAGAACAACACTGAAAGAACTGACAGAAGCAAAGAGCCCAGAAGAGCCTCCAAGGCAGAATGCCCCGGGCTCCTTTAACCTAAGTCATACAGAAGGAGCCTCCATGGCAGAATGCCCCGGGCTCCTTTTAACCTAAGACATACAGAAGGCTAGCCTCGACACTGAGTTCTGGATTTGTTTGACATCTAAATTAAGACAGTACATTTAAAAACAAAACTGGCTTTGCCATTATTACCCCAAGTTAAAATAAGCCATTTTACAAAATTCAAAATTAAAACCAAGTATGATTCTATTTATTTGTACCTCAAAACTCAGGAAGCAGAAGGGTTATTACAAGTTTGAGGCCAGCTTGGGCTATGAGGGAGTCAAGATTAGCCTGGGATACAGTGTCACCTTGTCTAAAAAAAATAAAAAAACAAAAAACAAAAAATTTAAAATGAGTCTGCTTTGAAATGTTAAAGATAGCACAATAACAATGAGTATTATTAGCTAGCTATGCAAATGTCCATGGTTGTCCGCTGCTCCCTTCTTTCCTGAATAACCACTTTCTCCTGATTTATGTCACTATGTGATGCCTTGATTAGGGGTTGGGGGTGTGGTCAATTGATGAGTACCATGCAGCACAAACCCGAGTTCAGCCCCTAGCATCACCATATAAACAATACACAAAATCAGCACGGGAAACCAACATTTCCCTGTACTTTATAGAGAGATACTTTTGAATTATGTGTAAGTATGTGTCTGTGTAGCAATGTAACACAATCATACATAACTCTTTCAGTTAACGACCATTAGCAGAACTATACACAATTTTTATGACATCCATTTTTAAACTATATAATGTGTTTCTGTGAGTCAAGGGCTTCTCAGAGGCCTCTGGCCCTGGAGTTATAAGCAATTGTGAGGTCCCTGACATGGGTGCTGAGATTGTACAAGTCCTGGAAGAGCAGCAATGGCTGAGCCATCTTTCCAGTCCCAGAAAAAGATTTGTAAAGGTTCTAGATCTCCCAGTTCTCCACTCTACGGCTCTAAGACAGACTTAAAGAGTCAGATGAGAATAGTAAAAACTACATTGGCCTGAAGTAAAAAATACATTGGCCTGAGCCCTAATTCTATTCTGGCTACCTGTCAGCTTTGTCACTGAAACCCTTGGCCTGTGTTGCTTTTCTAGCCACATGGGTAAAATGAAATGATTTAAAGTATCTACAAGCTCATAAGCATCTAAGATGGCAGTGGCGCTGTAGGCCTGTAGCACTAGCAGGCCAGAGGCTAAGGAAGAAGAAACCCCAGTTTGAGGCCAGCCTGAGCTATATAATCAGATCTTATCTCAAAATAAAACACACTAGATGCTGGGCAGTGGTGGTGCATGCCTTTAATCCCGGCACCTGGGAGGCAGAGGCAGGCGGATTTCTGAGTTCAAGGCCAGCCTGGTCTACAGAGTGAGTTCCAGGATAGCCAGGGCTATACAGAGAAACCCTGTCTCAAGGGAAAAAAAAAAAAAAAAAGTTTATCCTATAATAATTTGCCAGGTTCAATTACAGAATTTTTAGTAACTCTGCTATGACCCATCTAAGTGTCCCAGTAAATGATTACTCAACAAAACATGACATACACATATAGGACACATGACTGATTACACAGCTGCACCAACATTAACACAGTAACTGGATATTATTTCATTTCTATCACATATCAGAAAATTAAAGTCTAGAGGTGTTTCTTTCAATACCATTCAGAACAAAGGACAATACTCTGCACCCCATGTTTGTTAATACACAAGGTGCCATTTCAGGTTTAAAAGCATAAGAGAAACTGAGTGTCTTTGTTCTTGAACAGTCCAACATTAGGATTGGACCAAGACCCACATAAAAGAAATTAGGCTTCCCAATGTAAACTAGTTGACGTTAATTCATTAAATCGTCCTCCAATTTTTAGGTAGATGCAGGGACATCTACCTGGGAGAGTCAGAGCTGAGGATCTCCACTTGTTTGACAGCTGGGACTACCTAGCGAGTTCAAGGACAGAAGACCACAGAGTGAAAGTCTGTCTCAAAAGAACAAAGACTAGATGAAAGAGAGAAACAAGTTAAGCTGGTAGTATCTAAGCAGTCAGTCTCTTTCTCAGCATTTTAAACCACCATCGAGAACTTACAGTCTAGCCTTTTTTCTTCTTTCCCTAAATTATTTTTGCTCCGGGTGTGTTTGGGCTGAGTTCCTTACAGTGTAGCCCTGCCAGGTCTGGTACTTGTTATGTAGATGTAGATCAAGCTGACCCTCAAACTTGTAAGTACCATCCTGCCTCGCCTCTTAAATGCCGGAATTACAGGTAAGCATCACCAAGTCTTGGACGTTAACATTTTTAATTGACAGACCATAATTATGTATGTGTGTATTGGGGGGGAGATAGTGTAATGTTTTATGATATACAGAATCTGTAATGGTTAAAGTAAGTTAAACATAGCCTCTCTTTTTGGGGGTGATCTTTAACAGATCACCTACACCATCATAATTCAAAAATAGTCTAATATTGATAGCAGAAGGTCGACAGCACTGCTGATATTGGATAGTTGTTACAAAGAATCTTCTAACTCAAAAGGAAGGGAGATTTAAGGTGCTTCTTTCCCACAAGCCATAAATCTGCAACTGCAGACAACACTGGCCTGAGAGTCAAAGGAAATGAGCCCTGCTCAGTCCTTTCTCAATGTATTCCCTGGTGCCTGCTTTGGGTAGTACAGCCATCTACATGTTAACACTTCCCTACTCCTGAAGGATGGACCTTAAATCAACTCTCTTAAGGAATCTATTGTTATCAAAATTTCATAGACAAGAAAACAGAAATCAACTCAACCAGACCAGATCCAGAGGCAGATCCAGATTGCAAATCCAGAACTGTATGGCATAAAAGTTCAGGCTTGCTATATCAAGCTACACTGTCCGGTGATAGATAATACAGGCATGAAAGTAAGCAGTCCATCTCTTAAATTCTTCTCATTGGTGCAGGTCCTTGCATTAACTCCTCCTCCACAGAAAATACAACAACTGGCCATCCCAACACACCCGCGAGTACCATTTCCATCTTGTCCAAGGGACAGGATTCCCAAGGAAACTCCAATTCTTATCTAGGGTAACAACAACAAAAAAATGAACAGCTTGAAGACTGTAGAAAAGTTCTAGTATGAAATAAAGTCTAAAATCTGTTCTGCCTTGTTCTCTTGGGGTCCGGGTAGAGGCAACATAGAAAGAGCCCAACATGAATTACGGGAAAATTTCCTTATACTTATATATTTAGCCATCTTCGAAAGAAATTTGAGTCTCTGCTCCTCTCTTTCATACCTGTTGCTCTATTACTACAGGGACTGAGTCACAAGTTGCCTAGGTTCTCCCAGGGCAGTGTGCAGCCAAACCAGTCGGGCAGCTCAGCTGTCTCCTGTGTGAGGATTGCAACAATCCTCTTGAAGGTCTAGGAACTGCCGCCACTTCTCATCAGAACAATTGTAAAGTACAGCCCTAAGACTGTGCAATGACTCCTTGGCTCCAAAGACTGACATTCACGCCCATTCCTTTCCCAACCAATCAAAAACGCAAAACTCAACAACCACTCTCCCACTGGATTAACCACATTATATTTACTTGGCAACTTCCCTGAGCCTGCATAAGCTACATCCCAATCCAAACAAATTCCTTCTGTAGGAGGGGAAAAAAAATCTCTCTAAAGACCAAAGCCTGCAGGATAGTTAACTTTATGTTGAATTCAGATCCATCTATCTACCCGTTTAACACAATCAGCTCTGGAGAAACCGAGACTCGCCTCGCCTCGCCCCTACACCTTGCCTTAGTAAATACTGCAATCTGAATGGTCTCTCCAACAGCTTCCCCCAGTAAGCTAGGTCATCAGTTTGATTTCCGACGCTCCAAGTGACAAAGACCAAGCGAACCGGAGGAGCCGAGGCTCCCCCCTGGCATTCACAGAAGCGCCCACACGAGTTGCCTGCTTTCACAATGCGACTCCATCGTCCCAAGTGGAGATTTAGGAGAAAGGCTTCCCCGTCGCAGGCGTTCTGGAAAAGGCCAGTCTCACCCGTCCGGGTGAACAAGTGACAGGCTGGAATTAACCCTTCAGCCTCTACGGCCCGAAAGGCGGCAACTGTGGCAGACTCGGATTAACCCTTTTACAGGCCGTGTTAAAGGCACAGCCTCCCACCAAAACGCAACGTGGAATTGACCCTCCGGTGGCCGACCCTCCGGCTACAACTCCGAGGCCCACACACGAAGGATCGCCCGGCCGGGCCTTCGGGGAGGTGACAGGCGCGAGACGTCGGCCAGGCCGCCCGCCGAGGGCTGCTCACCGCGATGACATTGACGAAGGTGGTCTTGCCGGAGTACTGCAGCCCCACGAGCGTCAGTTCCATCTCCTCCTTCCAGAAGAGCGAACGGAACCAGTCCAGCAGGCGGGAGATGAGCGCCAGCATGGCGGCGGCCGGCTGCAAGCGTGGACGGGCGCGGACGACAGCGGACACTCTTTCCCACGAGCGGGTATCGGCCCCGAACCCGCCAACGGCTCTTCGGCGGGGCCCCTGGCGCGACGCGGGCAGACAGAGGTAGGCGGCTGCGACGGCCGGAGCCAGGAAGCCCAGCGGGTCATATGACTCGCCCTACCCCCCCACGCCTGGCCCAGCGCAGGCGCGGACGCGCACGGAAAGAGCGGCGCGGTCCGGTAGACTCCCAGCGCCCTCCGCCGACATCGCCACCTGATGGTGAATCCCATGACACAGACTTCCCTCGCCTTGGTGCCAGTTCACTTTGTTACATGCCTTTCTTCTTTGATTTTTTTTTTTTTCTTTTTCTTATTCGTCTCCCAGCCAGACGCATGTCAACAATTTCAGTACTTGAGAGGTGGAGGCAAGAGGATCAAGAGTTCAATAAACAGCCGGGCGTGGTGGCGCACGGCTTTAATCCCAGCATTCGGGAGGCAGAAGCAGGAGGATTTATTAAGTTCGAGGCCAGCCTGGTCTACAAAGTGAGTTCCAGGACAGCCAGAGCCACACAGAGAAACCCTGTCTCGGAAAAAAAAAAAAAAAAAAAAAAGGCGTTCAATAAACAAAAAAGGTGGGGTTACAGAAATGACTCAGTGGTTAAAAGTGCTTGAGGCTCTTTCAGAGGACCCAAGTTCAGGATCCAGCACCCACATCTGGCAACCCTCAACAGCCTGTAATTTCAACTCTGGGGAATCCTGATCCAGGGCTTTCTGACCTCGTACATTCTGCAAACATACGTGCATACTCCCACAACGAAACACATAAATAATAATAATAATCTTTTTTAAAAAGTTGATCTTCAGGGGCTGGTGAGATGGCTCAGCGGGTAAGAGCACCCGACTGCTCTTCCGAAGGTGATGAGTTCAAATCCCAGCAACCACATGGTGGCTCACAACCATCCGATCTGGCTCCCTCTTCTGGAGTGTCTGAAGACAGCTACAGTGTGCTTACGTATAATAAATAAAATAAATCTTTAAAAAAAAAAAAAGTTGATCCTCGTTCACTTATTGATTGAATTTTTCTATAATTGTTCATTGGCAATGTACCCTGAAGAAAAATGTTAATACTCTGAGGAATTGAACATGGAATAAAAAAAATCAGAATCTGGGATGGGGATGTAACCCGGTGGTAGAATGCTTGCCCCGCATGTATGAAGCACTGGGTTTGAGGGAGGGTGGGGCAGAGGCAGTAATCGGAATGTAAAGTGAATTAATGGGAAAATTTCCTTTCCCAGCATGTGAAAGACAACAGGGTTTGTTTCTTTTTTGTTTTTTTAAGATTTATTTATTATATGTAAGTACACTGTAGCTGTCTTCAGACACACCAGAAGAGGGCGTCAGATCTCACTGCAGATGGTTGTGAGCTACCATGTGGTTACTTTGATCTGAACTCAGGATCTTCAGAAGAGCAGTCAGTGCTCTTACCACTGAGCCATCTCACCAGCCCCAGGGTTTGTTTCTAACACAGCAAAACATTAGTAACAGCAAAAATCCCTGCCCTCCTGGAGAACAGAACATATACAGCAAACAAATGAGAAAATGCCACGTGGTGCTTAACACTGTAAAGAAGAGGAACAGAGAAGAAGCTGGAGCAGACCCCCTTGTCTTTAAGTCAGGTGGTCCTGAGTGGAAAGGCTTGAGGGAAGTGAGAAGGAGAAGCAAGCTGACGTTTGGTAGAAGCACATTCCAGGAAAAGACCCTGAATGGGGAAGGACAGTGAAGTGGTTTAGACTTTGAAGGACCTTGTGCCTGGGGCAATGGGGAAATGATGGAATTATATTTTAATTGAAAATATATTTTTAAAAAGAAACCCCGGGGGCTGCTGGTGAGATAGCTCAGCGGTTAAGAGCACTGACTGCTCTTCCAGAGGTCCTGAGTTCAAATCCCAGCAACCACATGGTGGCTCACAACCATCCCTAACAAAAATCCGATGCCCTCTTCTGGAGTGTCTGAAGACAGTTACAGTGTGCACACATATAATAAATAAATAAATAAATAAATCTTTTAAAAAAGAAAAAGAAACTCCTGCTGACTGCCCCCACTTTCCCACTGATTTCTGCTTCGTATTTGTAAACCTCTACCTTGATGCTTTCTTTGTTAGCGCTCTCAATCCTCATCAGCTACCCTAGTCGTCTCTGCTGGATGTTGTGAGCTTGCGATTTGATGGAGTGTGACTACCTGTCTGCTACTTGCTACTTATTCTTTTACCTTCACTTGCTATACACTTAATAAGTTCGTTCATCTAAAACCAGAAGTGCAGCTATTGTAGGTTATTCTCTGGACAATACCGAACACCAGCGTAGATCGGTGGAAGCCTGGAGTGGGGAGAGGTGGAAGAGATTTCAGGGACCAGAGGGAGTGGGATATGGTGCCCCGAGTTTGTATTTGATTATACAAGATGGAAAGACAGAAGGTACCCTGAAGACTTAATTTTTTTTTGTAGGTGTGACTTGCCTGCACATGTGTCTTCACACCACATGCATGTGGTACCTGAGAAAACCAGAAGAGGATATTGGATCCCCTAGAACTGGAGTTACGGACAGACAGTTGTTGACCTCCATGGGGGTCCTCTGCAAAAGCAACAAGCGCTCAACTGCTGAGGTACCTCTGCATCCCCTATGAAGAGACTGACGTGGTGTGTGTGGGGGGGGGTGACAGAGACAGACAGAGACAGAGACAGATTGAGTCAGTCAGAGAGAGAGAGAGAGAGAGAGAGAGACTATTTAGTAGATGTAGTGGTCTGAGGACAATTTGTAAGAGTTGATTCTTTTCTCCATCATGTGGATTCCAGGCTTTACAGCAAGTGTCCTTACAAGCTGAGCCACCTTGCCAGACCTCTTTACATTTCTCAATGTTTACTGGGAATATTGCTGCCAAACCTGACAACCTGAGTTCCATCCCCAGGCCTCTCACAATGGAAAGGGGAAAAAAAAATGACTATAGCAAGTTTCTCCCTGATCTCCACATGCCTGGCATGGCTCTTGTGCACAAATCAATAAATAAATGTTAAGAAGAATGTGTTTGTTTTAAAGTTCAATGAAACAGGCCTATGGAACATTGTCTGTAGGAGGACACTGTGGGTTGTCCTTCCTCTGTCCCCTAAAGGGGACACTTTGGTTTGAGGTTTCATACCTCCAGAACTGTTAGAAGAAAACTTTCTGGGATTGTAAGCTACTTAGCTACTGGAACTTCAGCTCGAAAACCTAATTGAGGAGGTGAATGGAGGCTGTGTTAGAGACCAGCTCAGAAGGCTGTTTCTCTAGTTTATGGAGAGAAAATGGTAGCTTGGCCTTTAACTCTGTAAGCACTGTGTGCAGACTTTTATGGATCCTCCATTCTAAGAAGCTGTGTAGCATTATTATCCCACTCTTGTCCTTATTGTAGATATTGAGGTGTAGAGATCAAGCCCAAGGCCTCGTGATCCTTAACAAGGGCTCTACCTCTTATCTACATTCCTAACTTACACTAAAGTTCATTGTTGTTGTTGTTGTTGTTTGAGACAGGGTCTAATCTAGCTTCAAGTTATCTGAAATCTCACTCTGTAGCCCAGAACAGCCTTGAACTTCTGACCTTCTGACCTTCATTTCCTGAAGCTTGGCCTAAAGGCATGTACCACACAGGACTCCAAGCTGATTTTAAAATGAGAAGTGTCCTTCGTCTACATTTACTGTAATTCTTTCCATTTCTATCATTTTCAGTCAATGGGAAAAAAAATACTCCTCAACTGGAGAATCTAGCATCCTATTTAAAAAAAAAAAAAAAAAAAAAAAAAGCCGTGCGTGGTGGTGCACGCCTTTAATCCCAGCACTCAGGAGGCAGAGGCAGGTGGATTTATGAGTTCGAAGCCAGCCAGGGCTATACAGAGAAACCCTGTCTCAAAAAAAAAAAAAAGAAAAGAAAAGAAAAGAAAAAAGAAAGAAAGAAAGAAAGAAAGAAAGAAAGAAAGAAAGAAAGAAAGCCCCACCACAGTGTATATAGCCTGGGGAGATGGCTGCTGATAAAGTATTTGCTGTGCAAGCCTAAGGACCCCAGTTCAGATTCTCAGGATCTACATTCAAAACAGACAAAACAAACAAAAACAAAAACAGGTGTGCCAGCACATGCCTGTAAGCACAGCCCCCCCTCCCCAATGTGGGAGGTAGAGAACAGGGGTCCCTGGGCAGCNGGTGAGATGGCTCAGCGGGTAAGAGCACCCGACTGCTCTTCCAAAGGTGATAAGTTCAAATCCCAGCAACCACATGGTGGCTCACAACCATCCTTAATGAGATCTGGCGCCCTCTTCTGGAATGCCTGAAGACAGCTACAGTGTACTTACATATAATAAATAAAATAAATCTTTAAAAAAAAAAAAAAAAAAAAAAAGAAAGTCTTTATTGTGTCTGGCGACTGCAAGGGGCACCTACCCAAATCATGCATTTCGCCAAGCCTTATAGCCCTTTATCTTGCATACAAACCCCACATCTTGTTTGTCACACTTCATGTAGCAAGAAGAGGAACTACAGAAGACAAAAGGTAAGGTTAGCGTATTTCGGGACTTTCCTGGAACTATGTGCTAGGTCTTTGATGGTTTGGGCTCTTTGTTCCTGTTTTAGCAGGTGTTTGGGCCTACATGCTGGGTTTTAAAGTCAGAATGGTACATCTAACATGGTGTCAGTTGTGCTAAAAAATGATGGCCTGTTACATTCTCACATGTAAGTGTGGCTTACAGGGTGTGTGTGTGTGTGTGTGTGTGTGTGTGTGTGTGTGTGTGTGTTTGTATACCTCCTCTCCTTTACCCCACATGCTTAACTTTATGCTAAATATCTCCTCAGTTCTGTCCCAGGCTGAAGTTTCTGTAACAGAAAATTCTGGCTTCACCTGAGTGGAGGCCTCAGAAATGATTTTCTCCGGCCGCTGCAGATAGCGGGCATAAATAAAGCTGTATCTTTAACCACATCCCCATTACTGCTAAGTGAAAGGAAATTCGGGGTCATGTGCTCACCTATCGGCAGATTGGAGATAAAGATTGGAATTCCCGGGGTGATAGGATTGGGGCTGGCAGAGAACAGAACAAGGGATAAGACTGTCCCTTATGTTTGCTACATGGCCCTTGCATAAGAACAGTAAAGTTCAATGATATTGGGTCTAGACAAATTCCTGACGACCATGCCAGCATTCCTAAGAGAAAGAGGAGGCTTACTGTGGGACCGTGAAAAGCAGCCTGTTTTCTGTTCGAGCTAGGTTTAAACTCCAGAGAGCCATCAGATAACTTTGTAAGGAACCAAATGGAGTCTGCCACGCTCCCAGACCCTAGGCTCCTCACATGAGGCCCCAGCTCCATGCCCATTAGTCACGTAGGGCAACGCCCCAAGCTCCTGGTATTCTGTCTGGACTCCACCNTGTGGGACCGTGAAAAGCAGCCTGTTTTCTGTTCGAGCTAGGTTTAAACTCCAGAGAGCCATCAGATAACTTTGTAAGGAACCAAATGGAGTCTGCCACGCTCCCAGACCCTAGGCTCCTCACATGAGGCCCCAGCTCCATGCCCATTAGTCACGTAGGGCAACGCCCCAAGCTCCTGGTATTCTGTCTGGACTCCACCCCCACAGTTACCTGGCAACAGCCAGGTGGTTCTGGCCCATTATAAAAGGGGCTGCTTGCCCTCTCTTAGTCTCTTACACTCTTACACTTACTCTCTTACTCTTGCCTCTCTCTCTTGCCCTCTTGCTCCCCCTCTCTCCACATTCTCTTCCTTCTCTCCATGTGGATATGGCAGGCTCCTCTTCTCTACTCTCTCCTTCTCTTTGCCTTTCTCTGCCTCTACTACCCTCTTAACTCCCTTTCCCGCCATGACATTTAACGCCTTAAAACCATGGACTGCCTATTCTCAACGGGACCATCTTCCTGTAAAGAGCCATGTGTCTAATCTCCTGCAGCAGGCCTCTCAGCGCTTCCAGACACTCTTATCCCCTAGGGACCCAGTCGGAGCTCTCTCCTTCCCCTCTTTTCCCTTCAGCCTTGAGGGAGGGTGGGTAGAGCCCGCCTGCGGGCTCACACTCCATTCTCAGCTCTTCTGCAGCTTCCAGCAGCGTTTGGGCGATCCTAGAGTGAGAACCCGTAGTCCTCAGCCTTCGTGCAGGCCCGGAGACCCCAAGCCAACTCTGGCAGGTCCTCGTGGGGTGCGTGCAAACTTACCACGGCTGCTTCCAGGAGCGGCCCTAGCCCTGTGGCAGACCAGACGCGGGCCTCCATTCTAACCCGCAGATGAGTGGTAGAGTATTTGCTTGGGCTAGTTTGTTTTCTGTTGCTTCAAAAACAAAGATACTGACCAAAACCAACCTGGGGAAGAAAGTGTGTTTTAACACAGAGAGTTCTTCATGGCCGGAGGCCAAGGCAAGAACCTGGAGGCAGGGAGTCGAGAAGCAAACCAATAAGGTGGCTTCTCTCCTAGCTTGCTCAGATAACTGTCTCTTTTGGCTCAGGACACCTGTCTAGGATGGCACCACTCACAGCAAATGAGTTCAAGGTCAGCCTGGTATAATGAGTTCTGGGACAGCCAGGGCTGCATAGACAGGCTCTGTCTCAAAACCAGCCAGCAAACCAACAGAGGGGGGGGGGAGGGGAGAGGGAGAAATGAGTAGTTAAGTCAGGTGTGGTGGCGCACGCCTTTAATCCCAGCACTTGGGAGGCAGAGGCAGGTGGATTTCTGAGTTTGAGGCCAGCCTAGTCTACAAAGTGAGTTCCAGGACAGCCAGGGCTATACAGAGAAACCCTGTCTCGAAAAACCAAAAAAACAAACAAAAAAAAAAAAGAAAGAAAGAAAGAAAGAAAGAAAGAAAGAAAGAAAGAAAGAAAGAAAGAAACATACTCAGTGTCAGCCTCTGCCCTCCACACATATCCACCCCTACACATATGTACACATAAACATACACAAAAGCAGCTACACACACACACACACACACATTTAAAAACAAATAAGAAAAAGATATTTTTGAATGAATAAGTCAGTCGGGTGGAGATCTTGAAATCCCACTCCTCAGAGCTCTGTTTTATTCCCTTTGCATTTATCTAAGGAATTATGGTCTCAACCCGATGTTACAACGGGTGAGATACACTGAACCAGTTCTGGGTGGTGTCATGTCAATTAGCCTAGTGACCTCTAGACTGACCTCATGTAAACTCAAGACACTTCTGCCTTGGACCAAGCCAGCCACACAGTCACAGACTGACCCAGACTGCAGGGGGACTGAGTCAGTGGCTGAGTCAGTGAGGGAGAGCATTAGCTCCCACTCAGAAAAGGGGGAAGATCCAGGGAGAGCACTGTTCCTCATCTTTCTGAAACATGGCTGCGCGTCAACCTTTCTGGAAAAAAAAAAAAAAAAAAGAACCACCATCCCAGGACTAGGGAGGCAGAGGAAGGAGGAACGCCACAAGTTCAAACCTATCCAGGGCTATGAAGAGATTCTCTACCTCAAGAAGGAGACTGAGGGAGAGAAGGAGAGAAATGCATTGGGGGAGGAGTCAGATGAGATTTGCAGAGTAGAAATCAGCTCCTTGGTGTAGTGTGAGTTGTGGAAAGAGGGCTGCTATGGAGGGGGCTGCTCCTCAGAATGAAAAAGGCTTGAGTTTAAAAGTTACTATCATGGGCTGGAGAGATGGCTCGGCGGTTAAGAGCACCGACTGCTCTTCCAGAGGTCCTGAGTTCATATTCCCAGCAACCACATGGTGGCTCATAACCATCTGTAATGGGTTCTGATGCCCTCTTCTGGTGTGTCTAAAGACAGAGACAGTGTACTCACATATCAAATAAATAATTAAAAAAAAATGTTATTATCTTGGGTCAGTAGGATGGCTCCGCAGTAAAAGTATTTGTACCCAGGAAGACAAGCCTGGATCCACATTGGAGAGGAGAGAATCAACTCTCCAAAGAGTTGTCCCTGACCACCATCACCAACACACACACACACACACACACTATGTCAACACTCCTTGCCCACACACAAATACATCAGTAAACACATAATTTTTAAATGTTTAAGTTTATATCCTGGCTGGCCAGAGCAAGTGGGGCCAACCGGAGCGAGCGGAGCTGGCCGGAGGGAGCGGGGTCAACCAGAGCGAGCAGGGTTGACCAGAACAAGGGAAAAAAAAGTTTATATCCTGGGCTGAACATGTTAGCACACACCTGTAACCTTAAAGGCAGAAGATCACCACAGTGTTAGGGTCAACAGGATCTACATAATGAGTTCCAGGCCAGCCAGACTAAAGGGAGACCCTCTCTCCAAACAGTAAGACAAAGACCAAAGTACTTATAGCTTGCTTGCCTTTGAAGACTAGGTGGTTATGTGACCTTATGTAAATTATTGTCCCCAGACTTTAGATATCTAGGAAACAAATGATTAAATAGGATTGTTTGTTTCTAAAATCTATGCTTTCAGGGCTAGAGAGGTAGTCTGGGGGTCAAGTGCTTGCTTTGCAGGCATGAGGACAAGGCTCAGATGCCCAATATCAACAGGAAAGCTGGCACGGTGATGCTCACTTGGAATCTGAAGACTGTAGGGGCAAAGACAGTGAGAGTCCCTGGGGCCCCAAGACAACCAGCCTAGCCAAGCTGCTAGCTCGTGGTTTAGTTATACACTTCAGGGGGGGGAGGGGGGCAGTTTAATTCCCAAGATTGCACTTTGGACATTGATAGTATATGATACTCTTTATGTCGATAAACATCTAATGGCACAAAATAATGGGATTATTAAGTCAGGGTATAACTAAGAACCCTCATGGGATGGGATCACTGTGTAGAAGATAAGAGGGCTCAGGGGCCTCAGGCTTCTCTTTTGCTCTTTTGTAGCTCTTGTCTTTGCAGCACCTTGATAAAGGCGGACCTGAAGTTGTTCTGAATTAATCTCTTCTCTTCTCTTCTCTTCTCTTCTCTTCTCTTCTCTTCTCTTCTCTTTTCTTCTCTTCCCTCTCTCTGTATGTGTGTGTGTGTCTCTCTCCTTCTCTTTCCTCCCCTCCCTTCCTCCCTCTGTTATCTTCCCTCCCTGTTGACTCTCTATCAGCTGCTCTCATAAGGAAATTATCTAAAATAGATTTGACTGAGGCAGGAAGATGCATTCCAACAATAATAATACATTTAAAAAAATCAAAACAGAGCTAAGAGTATAGTTTAGAGGTAGAATGCCTACATCTGTGAGGTCCTGGGTTCAATCATGACCAGAAAAAAGGAGAGACTAGCATAACACACACACACACACACACACACACACACACACACACACACACCATGTCCTCTGTAAGTTTCTACCTCCAGGGTCCTGTCTTGAATTCCCGCCTTTACTTCCCTGAATGGTGGACTACAATGCTGTAAGATTAAATAAACCCTTTCCTGTCCAAGTTGCTTTTGTTTCATTATAGCAATAGAAATCCTTGGTTCTCTCAGCCTCCCCACTAAGGGTCTTTTGAGGCCAAAAGACAGAAGTCTGTTGGGGGCCCTACCCTGTGCAATGTGGGGTGCTGAACAGCACACGGTCCAACTCCCTGGCTTTTATAGTGCTTATTTTTCTTTTATTGTCACTGGATCATACTGTGTAAGCCTGACTGGTCTGAAACCCATCATTTAGACTGGGCTAGCCTGGAACTTAATATCATCCTTCCTCACTCTCTCCAGTGATCTGATGAAACGTATGCACCACCACTCCTGCATCAGTTTAATTTGCTGTATTTTGTTTTTCATTTGTTTTAGTGTATGGGGAGGATGTCATGTAGCCCAGGCTGGCCTCAAACTTACTTAATGAGAATAATCTGGTTCTTCTGCCTCCACCTCCCTAATGTTTCAGTTACAGAAGTTCGCCACCACACCTGGGTCAGTTTGATTTTATTCAACATAAAGCAACCGGTGAAGAGTAAGAAGACGTGCCAAGAAAAATGAGCTATGTGTGTACTTGGACCCAGATCTTGAAGTGATGTCTCCAGTAGTTCCCAGACTGTCCAATTAAAGTATCAAATGTGGCTTTCATAGGATGCTGGTAGCCCAGGGCAGGCTTCCGGATCTCTAGTCTGCACAGCGGCGCTTAGCTCCTCCTTGTGGCACTGTGGCGCACTGCAGCAGCTTCTACAAGCCGCAAGAGGCAAATAGGACCTCTTCCAAGCAAGGCCGGGCCTGCTGGCTTGCTCAGCGAGATTTTCATAGGCTGCCAGCTGACGTGCAAAGTCTGGAGAGAAGTTTTCATCACAGACAAGTCCGCCCAAGATACCTTCAGAGCATTTATGAGACCAAAGAAGGGGTTATTCCTAACATCAGGTCTTCAAGTTGCTCTGGGGAACACACACACACACACACACACACACACACTGCTTGCCATGGAACAGAAGCCTAGGGATAGACCTTTCCGCTTTTAGAAAAAGAATTCATTATTTTAATGGTTGCTTGTAAAAGTTACAGTTTGTGGAAAATACTTCATTGAGAGGACTTTTGGGGTGAGTTTTATTGAGACAGGATCTTGGTAGCCCAGGCTGGCCCCATACTCGCAATAACCTGCATTAGCCTTCCAAGAGCTGAGATTGTGGGTATGATTCATAAGTACAGTCACGGCTGTTCTGATGACCATCACTTTTTTTTTTTCTTTTTCTTTTTTTTTTTCCTTTTTGGTACTATAGATTGGATCCAAGGCCTTGTGCATGCTAAGCCAATGGCCTGATATTTTCCCCATCTCATTCATAAGCTTTACAGGTATAAATATAAGACCTTCAGAGAGCAGATAACATCCCTGGGATTCCACAGCTTTCTGGATAGTTTTCTCATACATTTAAACATGCATTGTGGGTATACACTTATATGTAGGTGCATGTATGCATTTATACCTATTTTATTCTTTCTTACTTAAGTAATTTGTTTTGAGACAGAGTCGCAAGAAATCTAGATTTGCCTCAAACTTACCCTGTAGAAGAGGATGAGCTTGAGGTCCTGACCTTCGTGTCTAGACCTCCTCAGTGCTAAAATTGGTTGTGGGGCTGGAGAGATGGCTCAACATGTGGCAATCCTTCTGCCTCTGCCTCCCAAGTGCTGGGATTACAGGTGTAAACTACTATATTGGCCTTAATTGGTTTGTTTTTTCCTTTCTTGAGACAGGGTCTTATTACATAGCCATCCCAGGCTGACCTCAAACACACAACCCTCC
This sequence comes from Mus minutoides, assembly GCA_902729485.2. Taxonomy (NCBI): domain Eukaryota; kingdom Metazoa; phylum Chordata; class Mammalia; order Rodentia; family Muridae; genus Mus; species Mus minutoides. Next base: position 82,062 of record LR751503.1, read on the forward strand.
TGCCTCGGCCTCCTGAGTGCTGAATTTTCCCCAAATAAGATAAAATTCTGCCACCAAACTCACATTCTCCCACTGAATTTGGTCAGGTGACTTTGTGTCAGGCTTTATAATTCTCCCTTACCCCACTAAGCAAGACTTTCTAGGCCTCAGGAGATGCAAGTGTTCCATTGTTACCAGAGGATAGTTCAGTGGTAGAGCCCACTCCTTGAATATACTCCTTGAATTTAAATCCTAGCAAAAAGACCCATCAAAAAATAAATAATGAATATCCAGGTGTGGTTGCAGATCTCTCTAAACCCAGAACCTGGTACAGAGGCAGGTAAGTCTCCATGCATTGAGACCAGCCTGGTCTACACAGTCAGGTCCTGGCCAGCCAGGACGACATAATGATACCTTGTCTCAGAAAAACATAAAACTGTGCTTACTAGCAAATGTACAGGTGACTCACTGAGAGAGATGCTTTTTAGTCAGGACGGCTGGTACAGGGCTGTGGACCTGTCTACTGGTGAGGGTGGGGTTGGAAGACAAGGTCAAGGCTGCCTAGACTACTGAACAAGTTTAAGAATAGTGTGGGTGGGGACTGAAGAGATGGCTCAGAGGTTAAGAGCACTGACGGCTCTTCCAGAGGCCCTGAGTTCAATTTCCAAACAACCACAGTTGGTGGCTCACAATGATCTGTAATGGAATCTGATGCCCTCTTCTGGTGTATCTGAAGACAGCTTATTTTAAAACTTATTTTAAAAAAGATTAAAACTACCAGTTGGAATATCTTCTGGGTATATGCCC